>JAHPZR010003192.1:25000-33347 GCA_019787425.1 Platygyra sinensis | reverse complement strand
GCCAATACGGCCAAGTGTCGTTTGACCTGACATCTTGGCCTCGCTGACTGCAACGAAAAGCGATGGGGCACGTGCACAATGTAACGCGATGTAGATCTAGATACCAAACACTTGTAACTGATGCCCCAATAAATTCTAACATGGAAATGTCATAAGCTATAATTAAAGAATAATACAAGAATATTTTCAGGCTAAAATCGGCAGAAAAATAAGAATATTCAGCCTGGGCCGGAAAAACAACATTCTTATATAAAAGAGTGTAACAGCTTGATTGCTGTGGGATACCGAGGAAAAACAGCGGACGGACATGTCTTGGGGAACGCTCGGTAGGGCACAGGCTTACTGCAGGGCACTCGTTACTTAATGCCAGAGGTACAGGGTCGTTGTTTCTCGTCAGCCGAACAGTAGACCAGCAAGGACTCTCAAAGATCTGGAACTCTCTTGTTTCCTTTAATGTAGATTAAACCTCGTATTACATAGCTCAAAAGTAACTCAAAGGTAACTGGAAGGTAACTCGAAGGTAACTCAAAGCTAACTCAAACATCCGTAAAGGAAATTTAGGTAAATGAAAGTGTTAGTTGAAAATAAGTCACTTCGCACCTGAGAACAGGTAACATGAATAAATTACCGATATATTAAGAATACTGGACTATGAGTGATCTTAAGGCCTAAAGAGAAGTTCTTTTTTTCTGTGAATTTGTAATTATTCCCTATATTACTCGTTTATGGTATTTGCTACAGATTCTAACGTAACATTAGCTGTCCAGTCCAAAAGACCTTCAGTCCCAAGAACAAATCATATTTCAGCAGTGCACTTCCTGAGATAGCGATAAGTTTACAATTCTAAGTAAAGTGCGGAACTAATTTAGTCCCGGGCGTTATGGTTGACTGTTTCCTTGCCAATAGAGACTCCAGTCAATGCGAAGTGTCAATTATTACTCGACATGCGTCAGGGGCACCCAACGAGAATATAGTTCAAAACCACTTAAACATAGCATTGTTAAACGTGTTTTAGTATTTAAACGGTGAATGTGGGCATATTTTTATCCCCTATAAATTTTTCATCTGTTCGGATTTCCTAGCTGAAAGTCCAGTGATCCGAAAATTATAGGGATCAAACCTTACCTGTTCGAAAATTTCAGCCAGAAAAAAGGCTCCCGAAAATTCTAGGTGACCTTTTTAGGGTAAAAATCCGTTGAAAATGGGCAATTTTACCATTTTTTAGATGTTCGAAAATCCTAGGAGAGGCAGGCAAGTAAGTAATTTTACAACAAATGTTCCGAAAATTCTAGATCTCAAATCGTCTTCCGAACAGATATTTTTCCGAAATTTGTCGTTGGGTGCCCCTGATGCGTAAACAAAAGCAAAATCCAATTTTTCATTTTCAAACCACAGGTAGCCCAAGCTCCGTATGTGAGCGTCATAATATCGACATCCATTGCGTAAGAGTTCAAAAATTGTTTGAGAAATACATCTGTCGCTTAAAATTGATCAAAATTGGGAATAAAGTTTTCCATTTAACTCAGCTGAGTTGTCTTCTTGTCGTTTTTTATGATTTTACAGCATTAAAAGCTTCTTAGCGGCGGGTTAAGAGCTTTTGTATATCTAGTTAACTGAGTTGAACTCTTACACAATGTATGTCGATATTATGGCGCTTTCATACTGAGCTTGGGCTACCGTGTGTTCAAACGTGTCCGCGTCCGCTTACGGCATCGTGAAAATACAGAGCAAGACTGGGAGGAATTGAAAACAGTGTCGGTAAATAGCGCTGTCCGCTTACGAGAGTGTCCGTTAGTGGAGAGTTTACTGCACTGTGGCTGTGGCTCATTAACCAGAACTGTGATATTGCAAACGAGACAAAGCAACACGAAGCGAAGGGGGTCGGGTCGCGTCGGCAGGGGTCGGGGCCGAGGCCCGGGTCGGGGTCTGGGTCGGGGTCTGTTTTTTAATATATTTTCCTTTTTTGTCTTTTTTCTTTCTTTCAATCCAAATTCTAATTTCTCGCAATTTGCATCAGCTGTGCATCGTTACAATATTTTCAGATATAAAGAAAATAAAAACTAAATTGTGATGGAACTCATTTTTTCGCATCACCCCAAAACAGTCGCGACGCACATTTCCGTCAAGACAGTCGAATATAGAAGCCGCAAATTTCTTTTCTAGTTCAACACCGATTTCTGCAACAGAAGTCCATAATAAGTCGCGATAGTGGGAAATTAAGCGAACGCTGTCGGCTGAACTTACCATGAACACACCGGTTGCCTTCGGTGAGACCTCTGGGAATGAGGTTGCTTTAAGGCCCGTTTACACAGGCACAGGTGCAATTTTTGTCGCGCTAAAGTTGCAACTTCAAAATCGCACGTGTGAACCAGGTGCGACTTTCAGTGCGATTTGTGAAACATGTTCGAAACTTGATGCAGCTTTGGCGCGACAAAAATTGCATCGAGTTGCCGCAACGAAAATCGCCTGTGTAAACGGGCCTTTAGATTGCATTGCACTGTGATTGGTTAACTCACTCGGCCTACGTGCTGCGCGGTTAATCAAAAGGCGGCGGTGCCCTCAGAAGGATTAACAAGGCCGAGATCTGTTATTGGAAAATAACTCTAAACTAACGCCAAAAAGGCTTTAAAAGAGCTTTACGGAAACCTCTCCTAACTAGAAACTCTATCGCAGCCAACCACACCGGTTACGGGTTCGATATCCGTGAAACCTTTGAACGCGTTCCTTCAAAACTAATTAAATTATTAGAATTCTTTTAAAGAGCAAATGAAAGGCCGCGGGCAAGTACGTCCCCTAGTTTTTTCGGCCAATTTGAAAGTGCTAAAAAATAGCTAAATATTGGCATGTGGGCTTCGTTTTACCTGAGAAACATTGCTTTAAAGTTTTTGCGCGTGGTTACTCTTCGTTTTCCAGAAATAACGTTGCAAAAATCTCAGTTTTCCAAGCGGCACCTTTTAGAGATCTCTTGTTGAACGGAAAACAAAAGAAACACTATTATTGTTTTGTTGAACGGCAAACAGGCAGACCTTTTATAGTATATAAAGTCAAAATCAAATCCCATAAAAGTTAAGCAAAGATAATAGCATATACAGCGAAAATCTGGGAACACATTGTTTACATCGGTGACTTGAAACACAACACGTGCATCGATCGAGCGTCAAAAGAAAAACCATCGAACAGAAAGGAGATGTGATGCATTCGAGCTCCGTCAACTGGTGTCATATGCATTGTTCTTAGGTACCTTGTATGGCTGCCTGGTGGTTGAGAGACATCATGAAGCCTTGATAAACCCGTAAGTCATCAACACGTTTCAAAGAATCGAAATATGGTCTGAAATAGGCTCCTACCGATAGTGCTAGCACTTTTTTGGCATTATTCCAGGTTGGCTTAGCAAGCATTTTTTTTACATTTTATCCCAAAAAGCACTGCTAGCATTATTTTGGATTTTCGACTGATTATTTGCATAATCACACAATCTGACTTTATTTATGTCGTCAAAGCCGCATTTTGCCCTCATTTTAGTCAAAGGAGCCGAGGAGGCCTGGGGAATAGGTTTGATAGGTCAGCGGTTGCCTTCTAGAACCCATTCCATCACACTCGTTCCAAGATGGCGTCATCCACGTTGTCATCGAGGAACAATCGTTACATTTTGTTGATTGAAAATATGAAAAATGTAACATTCTATGTTTAAAAAAAATCGGAAAAAAAAGTGAGCATTTTTATGTCACCCACGAGCACTTTTTTTAAAAAAATTAGCATTATTTTAGCACTTTTTTTGGCAAAAAAACAAGCACTGCTTTAATCATTTCATGTTTTTTTTACGAGCACTATCGGTAAGAGCCTAGTCTGAAAGTTCAAATGCAGCTGAATATAATCGATTTATCAGCGTTTAAAGTCAGATTGATCACAGGCAGCACAAGTCGAGGAGCAGTTCTTGCCCAAGCGAGAACTGGTTTCCCTGCCCGCAAGGTGTAAAGACCCTTCCCAGCATGTATTGCGATCACGTTCTGCAGACATTTCTCGAACTGGTAACTATAACTAAGTAATAGTTATCACTAAAGCTGCCCCCGCTTTCTTTTATTTCTGCTCATTGAAACAACAATATTGAACGTTATTGTTCTAGTCGGATACTAAAAAAACAATTGTCTTGATATGAACTCTTTTTTATATAAGAATATATTTTGAATGTGACATCTTGGCCTCGCTACGAAAAGTGGTGTCCAGAGCACATGCACAATGTGCTGAACGCGATCCAGATCCAGAAACCAAACACTTGTACTTGATAGCCTAAATAAATTCTAAATAAATGAAAATGCCATAAGCTATAATGTAAGAATAATACAAGACATATATTTCAGCCTAAAATCGGCAGAAAAATAAGAATATTCAGTCTGGGCCGGAAAAATATAACATCCTTAGAAAAGAAAAGAGTGTACGAGCAAAACGTATCTCGAAAGCACAACAGAGGTGAAATGTAAACAAAAGTATCACGTTACAGTCGCCATATATGCAAATTAGAGTCAAGCTTTTTGTCCTCAATGAACAACGCAGCAAAAACATTTACATTTGGATCCCTGCGCGTAAGATTACTCAGTGAAAATAAGCCCATCCAAATAAACGAGATGCCAAAGGAATATTTAAAACTTTATTCCTCCAGAGCTAACATTTGAGAGAACCTAAAACATATCTTGCAATATCAAGAGAAAAAAAACTGGCAAAAAAAAACAGAGTTGTCAAAACTCTGCAAATTACAAGCGGATAACAGCGGAAGCCACACAGAAATATGACCTCTAACGGCTTTACTCTGACGAAATGTCTCCCTGAAAAACACAGGATTAGTGCTTAGCGAAATATTCAAAGATCCTCCGATCGTACCATACAAAAGGGGCAAAACTTCCTAAGCGGCTACTACACGTGAATGGGAGTCGCGCAGGCCTGTCACCTTATTGTTATCCTTGGGTAATTCTTGACGATCGGAAGGTACTATACTGATTTAGCTATTTAGTCCGCAAATGAACCACACTGGCCCTCGAATTTCGATCTAGTATACTTCAGGACTCTCTGAGCTGTTTTTCCCCCAAAATCCATCTTCAGGATCTCTGAAAGGCGTTTTCAATTTGTTTTAGATCATAATATCGGCCATTTCGAAGCGAGGCTAATTTAATCGAGCTGAAATAGTAATGGAGGCCGGCAAATACAAACGCTTTTCAGGGACGCTTGAACTCGAGATCTAAACCAAGGACAAAGCTCGTGGCAAAGACGCCGATCCCGCAAGTCCTCGCGCTCGTGTCCCTTTGCCTGGCCTCCCATGAGCGTTTGCGGGAAAAAACGTCGATCCCTTGCGGGCGGTGCAAGCGATCAAATCGAGATTTTTTTTGCGGCTAATATACCGGAAATACCTACATTCTCTCTTCTTCTCTCTCTCTATTACGCGGGGTAGTCCCTAAGGTGCCTCCTCGGGTTTTTGGCCCTCTGGGGCCCAAAAAACCCTGCGGGGGCAAAAAACGAACTAGAGTTGCTTTTTTTTCCTTTTTTAGCTATTTATTGACACAGCGAGTCCCACAAATAATGGCCAACAAGTAGCGATCGATTGTAACATAGATCTGCGATCCAAGTTGCGTTGATTTTATTTCAATTAAGCATGATTTGTAGTGTTTTGAACTTCTGGGATAAGCGGACATGACGATGTATGGAGACCCGTACATTGCGCAGAAGGGTTAATTTGTTAATCTGTCAGTCCTATTTATAGATTGTTCAGTAGTGACATCGAGACGAGACTTTGACTCATAACAAAAGCTCGCCTCGCGGTTTATCATAACAAAGGATCAGCTCGGTGTTAGTCATAACAAAGGCCCGGCTTCGTTTAGCTGAAGGGCTCGGCGGAATAAGGGCGTTAAGTTTTTTCATCAGAAGTGAACTTTGTCAAAAACGCTCTAAATTTCGACTGCAGTTTTGCTTAGGCATGTTAAACAACGTCCCGTAGTTTTTCAGCTACAGTTTGCTTCGTCTTCGAGATATTGCATAATTTTATGCAAAAAACACTCGGTTTTTCCTAGCGGTGTACTTTTTTTTGCATACGTTATTTCTTGAAAATGAAAAGTAACCCAGCCGAAAAAAAAAGGTAAGAGCAATGTCTCTCAGGTAAGACGAAGCGCACATACAAAATTCCGCTATTTTTGAGCGCTTTCAAATTGGCCGAAACGCCAAACACGCGCAACATGTCGCGCCCAACAATGTTCCGTTATGTTATGTTTAAATGTTGAGATCGTTTGGCTGGGGCTTTGCATGCAACTCTTGCAATCAGCAGTGGGAAAAGAGACCAATAAAACACACGACACGACCAACAAAACAGAAAAAACGCGCGTAACATGTTGCGCCCAACAACGTTCCATTATGTGAAGTATATATGAAATAATTCATATTTTGTATTGCGGTTGTAGATGAATGTGAAGAGTGATCATCGCAGTAAATTTTCCAATTTAAGCAATTGGAGAGAAGAAGCCTGAAAAAAATCAGGGCTTCAACGGGATTCGAACCCGTGACCTCCGCGATACCGGTGCGATGCTCTACCAACTGAGCTATGAAGCCACACATTGGGAGCGAGGTCAATTTATTGAGTTCATATTTTCCCGTGCAGTGAAGTGATGTGAAGTATATATGAAATAATTCATATTTTGTACTGCGGTTGTAGATAAATGTGAAGAGTGCTCATCGCAGTAAATTTTCCAATTTAAGCAATTGGAGAGGAGAAGCTTCACATTCATCTACATTCATCTTCACATTCATCTACAACCGCAGTACAAAATATGAATTATTTCATATATACTTCACATCACTTCACTGCACGGGAAAATATGAACTCAATAAATTGACCTCGCTCCCAATGTGTGGCTTCATAGCTCAGTTGGTAGAGCATCGCACCGGTATCGCGGAGGTCACGGGTTCGAATCCCGTTGAAGCCCTGATTTTTTTCAGGCTTCTTCTCTCCAATTGCTTAAATTGGAAAATTTACTGCGATGATCACTCTTCACATTCAACGTTCCATTATGTTACGTTTAAATATTGCGATCGTTTGGCTGGGGCTTTGCATGCTACTCTTGCAATCAGCAGTGGGAAAAGAGACCAATAAAACAGACAAACAAACAAACAGAAAAAACCAATCTTGCTTGACTCGAACTTGACTCATTGCTCAGCTAGGGCTCGAACAGCCTCAACCTGCAATAGCGCAGGATGCGGTCTAGCCTAGGGGTTAGTGACAATTGCAATTAGCATTCCTGGCCAGTCCAGGCCATAGAAACCAGAGATAAGCCATCTGGGTTCTTTTTAACTTTGCTGACCTCATCATAAATTCTAGCTAGTATTTGTATGGAGGCATGACAGAGTGTACATAACATGTACATCTATTTTGTAATATATACCTTTTATGCCTTTTTTTAGGGAATATAAGAATCTTTTTGTCAGATCCTGATATGATCAAGCATGTTGCCGTAACAAATTCAAAGAACTATGATCGCGCTCAATATGTGAAGACTTTTATACCCAGCACTGGTAATGGTCTACTCTCTGCTATTGGGAAAGATCATGCTCATCAACGTAAAATGGTCAATCCTGCATTTAATTATAACAATTTGACTGGGATGGTAGATGACTTTAAGGATGTTACAAGCAATCTTGTGAAGGTGAGCATTAAATATAATGTTATTGTAAAGGTTTATATTTTTTAAATACATACAATATTTCTTCACTTAAACAAAAAAAACATGTTTTTTTGAGTGACATGTTACCAAGCCTTCCGAAGATCTGGAATTCCCTTCATGTCAAAAGTTGTGTGTATATATATATATAAAGCTACAAGTTGGGCTGTCAGGATTTCTACATTGGAAAAACAAAACATAGATTGCATGACAGAAAAACTGAACATTTTAAAGCGATCTCGAGTTGCTGTCATGCATCTGCTTTCGCACACCATGTCACGTCAAGATTTGCCAGGACAAATGTACTTAAAAACATCTTCTTTCATAAGATAGAGGACAGACGGAATATTCACTCTACTTCAAATGTGTATATTTTTAAATCTAAAGTTACAGACTTTTTTTTGAAATGTAAATAATTTATTTTAGCTTAAAAATATTAAGTAATGTTATTGCTAGTTGCTAGAGGTAGTACTTTTTATGTTTTGGTGTCTTAACCTACTTTCAATAAGGTGATTTGTTTTTATATGGGTCGCTGTAACTCTTACAAATCGTTCTTACGGCCTTTTTTATCATTGTTAAGTCCATCACTTAATTAATTGATTAATAATTCATTAATTGCCATTAAATTGAAATAAATAAATGAACAAACAAAC
>JAHPZR010003192.1:7500-22500 GCA_019787425.1 Platygyra sinensis | reverse complement strand
TTGTTTTCCTTCAGGTGACAATCATCACCCAGTTCATCCTTATGCCTTTTTACCATTTTCTGTTGGTCCTTATTCGTGCGTAGGCAACAAGTTTGCCATTGTGGAGATGAAAGCTGTGTTATCCACTCTTATACAAGAGTTTGTCTTCGAAGAGATTCCTGGATTCACTGTCAAGCCAGTTATAGGACTGACAACGAAGCCAGATCCTCCTTTACATTTGACAATACGGACATTGACCAGTTGACTCTAAAAACTGATTTTAGTCCGCTAATATTCAAGTCCTTTCTTACTGAAATTTTGTTAATCACAACGCCGCTCTTAAAGGTCTGATCTAAAAGGCTCAAGCCAGAGAAGCTAGTATTCGGAAACACAGGCTGAGAATCGATAACGCGACTCGTTTTCCAAGAAGATAGATCCAATTTGAGGAATCAAAAGCGCAATTTTTTCATTTATGGTAAAGAAAGTTCGCTTTGTGGTCGCGCTGCAGTTGAAGTTTCCACGCTGGAGGGAGGCACTTTATCCTCGATCGTCGCAGCAAAATGTGCGATTTCGGCTGGCTTAAAGAGGTTGGCAAGTGCCGTCGCCTAGCGAAGCTCATTCTTGAAAGCACGCTTTTCGATAAGCGTAGTGGGAAGATGACTATCTCACTCAAAGGACCTCAAAGCCATAACGGCTCTGTATGTCGTAGCAAACCTGCTCAATTGTACTCACATGACCTATTTATGGCTCCCTTGGACAGAGGGATCTGATCCCATTCGAGATACTTTGCGGAGAAGCAGCACGCACTGTTTTTACATGTAGAATGCTTTCTTTGAAGCCACTGACAAGGACGATGTGTTCAATGAGAGGATGGTGAAGTTTCTGAAAACTGTTGTCTTGGAAGAAGGAAACTTGCCTTCCGCGATGACTATCGATAATCAAAGATTGACTTCAGGGCTTTATACAATGCCAAAAGAATGTATGTTTATTGTAGTTTGACGGTACGTGTTTAATTTTTTGTTGGGGTTGTTAGTGTCTTTAAATAATTTTTATTTGCTTGGTTTCTCACTCCGTTGAATCTTAACACGAATGACACAAGCAATTCTAGCAATAACTACATGTAAAACTGTTTAATAGAAATCCAACCAGGTGAAAAAACACTTTATCTCCCTGTACTATAAGTAGCAAAACAACTTCTGAAGTTGTTCAAATTCAAATACGAACTCGTTATTAAAAAAATGTCCTTATGGATGAGGAACAATCTAGTTGTAAATGATTTCTTTTCTAATTTATATGTTTATCCCAAACTATAATTAAATATGATTATGCACATTACTCGTGCGCTTTTTTCCCCTATGTTTAGTCCTGCACATGAACCATTCGTTCTTGTTGTTGGAACATAAGTTCAACACCAAAGCGCTCAAATAATATTGAAATGTAAAGTTTCATGTCGGTGTGTTGTATAAAAATATTGCATCTCCGTTTTTCTTTTGGCTGTCACAATAAACAATGCATTTGTTGACGGGTGTTGTAACAAATAGAAATATGTAAATTTGATTGGTGCTGCTTCACGGCAACGTATCTTTTAGATTAGAAGTCAATCTGACTAAATTTTATCCACTCCTTGTGTTGCTTCAAAAATCACATATTAACTGTATACACTATCAGGCAATGACGAAGTACGACTTAAAAGCTAATTAAAATAGTTTCTAAAGTAACACCTAGTACTACATAAGAAGACTTGGTTCTAAGGCCGCCGGATGACACTGTTGAAGATGGAAGTTTTCATATGTTGCTTTAATTTAAAGCTGTCTAATACATACGTAAAAATTAAATGTTTACGTTTTTCAAGGCCCCCAAACATCCAGTGTCCGCTTCGATTCACCTTCGACTGAATCGACAGACTAGTTTTTCTCGTGTACAGTCTGTGCAATATAAAAACCCTAAAATTTTGATTCATCCTTCTCGCATATATGTTCCGCCTCGTATTTGTTCAACTTATGTCTCCTCGTTCTTGTTGTAGTTTAGCGTAATGTTCCGTCTCGGACTCTTTGTATCCACAACATCTGAGACAAAACGCGCGTATTCTCGTGTACGGACAAACAACCGCAAACATCAAGCACAGAACGAACAATGCCACGAACGCCATACAACCAGCAAGGAAATACAACGGAACCTCACGAGTACCCATTCTGGGAAAAACGAACACACGATCCAACCAAAAATTGTATAATTTGAATGTTCCGCTCGATCTCGCAAGATCCTAACGACAGTTTCAATATAAGATATCTCTGTATGTTATTCTGCCTTGTGCGCTTTTCAGTTGTCTCCTGTAAAATAAAGCAAAAATCGATTTTACGATCAGGTGTACAACAGAAGATAAAATAAAAAGATTGGTCCAACAAATTACTGCTTCAACTTACGTTATAAATTTGATAACAAAGACCTTCTTTGGCAGTTTTCCGTTTTGCTCCTTTCACTTGCAAGCTGCTTACTATGTTTGCGGAAACTTCAATAATATATTTTCCACTATCACTGAAACCTCCCGCATCTTATTTACTAAGGACAGCTGAATTAACATTTCTTAAAATACATTTCATTTTCGCTGAGGCCTTCTGAAGAGCATTTGACAGAAAGGAATCCCAAGTAATTAAAGCAGAATTTAGTGCAGCCCTTAACAATTCCTCCTTAATTATGTCGAGAAGAATGCAAAACCGCACGCACGTCATAAAAATAATCATGTTTTGACGTCAAGCACTCGGCCACGAAACCGTTGTGAAGAAAAGCAGTCATCGGTGAAGAAGTCATGTATCTGACGACAATCTCGGCGCATTTTGTTTCGCGTTGTCAAGCGACTTGCTTATTTATAATAACATTTAGTTTTTTCCACTGAATGAAGAAAAATAAGCTTATTAAAGCACAAATGCACCACGATTTATTTCAAGTACACGTGTTTTGTCGCCCTTTCCAAAGAGGAGATTCAAACCAACTTTAATTCTCAGTATATCCAGTATATATATGTTACTCGACACTGACTCCATACTGTTCGCAAACGTAAAACGCCCGTTACACAGAATAGCATCAAATGTGTCTTAACGTCAAAGGTACCCTTTCAATCGACTTAAATTTACATTTTAACTCGTCCGCGAAGCGGAAACAGCATTGTGATAACTTGACGAAACTGAACACAGAAAGGCTGACCGTACGGTTGGGGTTAACTGGAAATTACAAAACAGTTAACCCCAATCGTACGGTCAGCCTTTCTGTGTTCAGTTTCGTCAAGCCTTTAAATTTGCTGATCAGAACCTACCAGGTTCCGGTACTTTTGATTTGACCGTTGGCCCTTTCTAGAGGTTAAAGTTTATTGTGATAACTGCATGACAACAGATGACGAATCATGGGTTTCACTCAATGATCGTAAAACTAAACCTTGTAACAAATAACCCACTGTTGAGTAAAAATATTAAATCAACCAATCACGACTCAAATCCTTTATCAATTCGTTCATGTGGTCAAGGTAATGAATACAGGTTAAAATTTGGTGGGGGTAGAAGTTGATCTTTGTTTCTTTTTTGTGCGATTTTGTGACAATCTGTAATAAAAAAAAAACTGAGAAAACTCCAAGACCACCGTATAATAAAGATGGCTTCCTCATGAATTTACGCAAATCTGTGACTTGAATTGGTTTGATATCAGTTTAATATATAATATATCAAGCGTCATATATTTCCTCAGAAACGCAACTTGAAAAAAAAGGTTCTTGTAGAAATTGAGTCATCCAAATCGCAAATATTCGATCCCAACAACACGAAAAATCTTCAAACCGCAAAACTAAACTACCGCCAAATTCAAAATACAACTACGTGACAGTAAGTAGAATCAAAAACGTGATCCCGAATACAAAGTTGGAGAGAGCTGTGGTCCTCAGCCGATTGCCATTGGGTCTTGGGATGCGTAATTGCTTGATTCTGGACACTTAATTTGATGAGGATCAAACTCTTAGTAAATCCTTAGTTTGTAAACAGGGGTTAGCCTCCCTAAGTAGAAGGCGGTGCGAGTTTTGCTTCTCTCACTTGACGAGTTTCTTTTCACTCTACTTAGCACTCTGTTTTCTTCTCGCCCTGTGCCATATGAGTGGAAGCATAATCCTTTATAATTCTTTTCAGTCACTGAAATTAGTAAAACCAAAAATATAAAAAATTGTCAGGTTAAAAAAAATGTTGTACAGCGGGCATTTTAGACCCTTCAGATCTGAACAAATTCTCTCTTTGCAAGGCTAACGCTTGATTGAAAGGCAATTGAAAACAATTGAATTGTAGTGGGGCTCAAAAGTGTTTGAAACCTATTTATCCCTTTACAATATCACTGAATTTCCACTGTCCTGACACCGAGATTTGTGAAAATTACGACTAAGGCCTCATCGTAAAAGAACCTCCGACGACTTTGTACACTCCCTTTTGAGGGACTGATTGGCTCAGTTGATTGTTTTGAGATGGTAAACACCGAGATGAATGTGTCGCCTGATAACAAAGCTTCATCGTGCACATGTTCAATACAACCTCCTCTATTGTCTTATTCAAAATTAAATCCTCCCGTTTCATTTAAAAAAACTTATTCCTGATTGCAAACGCATCTTGATGTTTGCTAGCTTTGGTTGTCAGCATTGTCGATTAAAACCCTTCCATGATGCTCCACTCCGTAATTCTACGCATCTAAGTGATTATCGGAAAGTAAGCACAACTTTGTGGTCCTTTCGTTTGTTATTAACTGTCTGTGCGAATACAAACGTACCAGTAATGCAATATCATCTCCGAGTATTGGATCAGTGGAATAGCAAGTGAATAACTATTATCTTGGTTAATTTTATGACACTTTATAGGCACAGTGCTCGCATTTAACTTTTGTCGCGGACGAGTGTTAATCTTGGTTTTCATCAGCGTTAAATCAACTGGAATTCAAGGAGTAACAAAAGACTCAGAAATACAAACTCGTATTTTAAAGGATTGTGTCAACTCTCTCGTAGATTTTGTCTGGCTGACTAATTTCCAAATCATTTCCATCCATAACTTCTAAAGAGTAGTTCAGTGTGAACTCTTTCTTTGGTCTGCCATTCCCAGTCGCTGTTCTAAGTTTGTAGTTCCTGGAAATGACATAAAGAGGCCAAGGAAGCTCACGCCGGCTCAGTAACTTCGATTTGTAACCCTCAAATGGTGTCAATACAGTCAAAACGCTTCCTTTAGGGCTAGAGTCTGTTGTCATCTCGTCAAGACTTCCTCCAAATTCACAGAGGTAAAGAACCAATACCAATAAACAAACCATGAATACCACCAAACAGTATGCAGCGCTCGCCGAGCTAATCTCTGTCATCGGCGAGGGAAACTGTTTTCACCCGTCAAACTGGTCACGATGAGATTCACGTACATCCTTGTTGCAACTGCATCGTCAATTGGGTGACATGTATTGGGTGACGCTATGCATGCACGTTACAATGTCCGTCTAACTTGTAGTGTTGCCGACTGGCTCATTAAATGCACAGGTCGGGTTCGCAATATTAGTTGAATTCTCTCGAGGTTAAATCCAGTTGAACACGCTTTGTCACGTACTTCAAAAGAAGCCCCTGCATTGCCAGGCAACAGAAATCGATTCTTAAAACACCTATTGTACTGTGTTAAAAAGGCTCGACAAACAATTATCAGTCTATTTAACTGGAAAAGAAAGGCACTAATTGATCGTCAATTTTGATCTTTCTGGCACTTGTACAATTGTCAAAAGTGGTTTGCACTTATGGTTGCGTTAACTATGAGGGTCATCTAAGCTACTTTGTTAGTTGCCATCATTTGAAAGAAATTCAAGTTGTTCAGCCAAGTGACTGTATTTTAGAACATCGTTGTTCCCACTCCTAATCTCTTTCTTTTCTAATATTGACGCAGCTTTCTGTTTCATAAATGGAAAGGAAAGAGAGAATTTCAGCAATGGAACAGAAAGGTCACGAAACGAGGAAGAAAAAGGAAAGGTCGGAAAAGAAAAAGAAGGAAAGAGAAAGGACGGGACGGGACGGGAACGCAAGGGTTAGAGGACTGAGTTATGTGGAGGGCAGGGGAAGGGGATGTGACAAGCACAAGTGTGACCGAGATATTTTCTTTACAATACAGGCCTCTCTCGTCCCCAGAGCCCAAGATCCTTCTGGCCTGTGGTTGGGATCGAGAGCTCTGGCCTGACCCGATTTTCTGAGCATGCGCAGAGTATTCGTTTCGCATTCTCAACCAATCAGATTTGCTAAATTTGACGGGAAGTCCGTGAATCGCGGACTTCCGGTTTTGGACCAAACCAGAGCTCTCGATCCCAACCACAGGCCAGAAGGATCGTGGGCTCTGGGGACGAGAATGAATACAGGCCTTACTAAGCATGCACTGGCCAGTTGTAAATACATGTTTCATAACACACGAAAAATCGTTTCGGCTTTTCAGTACTCTAATTAAACGAGGAGAACCGTCGCCTACAAGACCAAATTGATTTTTTTTTCTAAAAATTATTTCGTTTTCCTAGGTACTAGTACATGATAGATATCTGCAGCTTCTTTGTTTCAAAGCAGGATATATCTTTCTTTCACCTAAGACAATATCTATAAATTATTAAACACATCCATTAAAACATTTGTGCCTCTTCGGCCAATTTTATTTATTAATTACACACCAATAAAACTGCGCGCAGGAAAATCTCCACAATTATTTTTTTTGTTCGCTTAAAGGAATTTGAATGAACTTGAGTGAAATTTCAAGTAACAGAGAAAGCATGGCAAGCTGTATTACCAACAGTCCCATTTGTTTTTAATATAGGTATTGCACTAAATATAATCTTCTCTGGAGGTACTGTCGTCGTCTCCATGTTCTATTACCAGGATGTCGTAAGCTGGTGAAGAAGTATTCAAAGCTTCTTTTCTTCCGACATGCCTACGTTGTTCTTTAAATGTCTCCGTGCCAATGCTACTCTTCTTTCCTTGTACTTGAGAATTGCTCTCGATGCCTCTTAAACCTTGAGAACTCTTGTAATAATTGATTAGATATTCGGCAGTGAGATTACTTCTGTTTAACGCTGGTGTCAGATTCATCTCGCTTTTATCGTAGTGTCGATCACTTTCCTGTCTCCTTATTGTCTCTCTTAAAGGACGACGTTTACTGAACGTCCTTTTTCGCGACAATTCACGATCACTTTGGTACAGCTCTGTTGCTTCTTTATCTCCTAACCCTGAAGCATTGATCTCTGGTAAAAACACTGAAACTTTCTGGTGTGTTAACGTTTCGTTCACCTTAGCTGCCCTCAACTTAGTCATTTGGTTTCTCACTAGAGGCATTCTGTGCTGTGCATAACGATTGCTAATTTCCTTCTCCTTCTCTTTGATTTCCCTTAACTTGTTTTTAAAGACCCGATTTGTCTCCATTTCTTCTCGCCGTTGCTTGGCCATGGCGTGTCTTTGCCGTTCCTTTAATTTAAAGGATTCGTTTTTATAGCTGTTGTACAACGCCTTCCGAATTGAGAGAACACTTGAATCCACATCCATCCGTCTTCGATAATTTTCCAGCAGACTAGCGAAATAGCAGTGATTCATCGTAGAAACTGAGAATTGCCGGCGGGCGGTCTGTCTTCGGTAACAACGGCACCTTTCAGTTAACAATAAATGAATAGATCCCTCCTACACTCACTGATTAGATCGACAATGAACTCACAGGGTAACACTCGTAACGCTTCGTATCCAAAACAAATTCGATCTTTTTGTAGACTCTGACAATACAATGGTAGCAATAGCAGCTAGTGAAGTATTCAACAGACTCGTGTTCATCAGCCGATACGCTGGATTTGATGATCGCATAACATAGAGGACATATCTGTTTATCAAGCCGTTATGTTGATATTGGGTGACCTTTTTCACTAAATATAACTTATCGAACGAATAAACACTTGCAATAGGGTTTGCTGGATAATGAATATGAGGAGTGGATTGTAATTGAAGCGTGCGAGAATAGATCAATTAAGATACTGTTGTCCCAGACTGCCTGTTGGCTGCATAGCCTTAGTAGAACCACTCAGGGTATAACAAAATGATGTCTGTCAGTGACAAGCCTATCGAAACAGTCATTGTGTTGTTTGTGTTATACACCTGCTCTGATGAAGTCCTCTCAATCATTTAAGTGAATTATTCATCACTTCTCGACAGTTCCGATTACCGAAATTGCCTCTTCCCATGTTGTTTTTCTTGGGACTGGTTGATTTTCGTTTCTCTTGACATTGTATCGGTATCGCACCACGTCGGCATATGTATAGGCAGGAGCCCATTACCCGGAACGCGCAACTTCCATACAGCGTCTATGAAACAGTGGGGCGGTATTTTCGCAAGTGTTTTTAGATAAACCCTTCCCTTCAATAGCCAATCGGAAGCCAATGCGTAACTGATACAAAATAAACTGTCAATGCGTAACTACTACAACTCACACGTGTTATAAACAAACCATGGCGGATCCGTGTGAGGAACTTTCTTCTGATTGCTATGACAGTATTTCAAGTGCCGGATAATTACAGTTTTTAAGCGAAAAGTAGTAGCGCAGAAGAAAATCTACACTGAATACGAAGAACTCGTACGTCTTCCTCATCCGTGGAAAAGCAAGAATCACCCAAAAAGCAAAAATCACGCAGCGAGGAATCGAATTTATCATAATCTACGAAAAGGTCTGCGAAACAGAAGTCTGCGAAGAAGATAAATCAAGCTTCAGGAAACAGTAATTTTAGCGGGAAAGGCGTATCTAAGAATTACGGCCTACTCGTGAAAACGCCGTTGCACGAAAATAGTAAAGTTGCACTCTCCGGGTAATGGGCTCTTGGTATAGGCTAGACTGGCCCGCTGCTGCCATAGCTTTAGCTTTGAAAGGCCTGTTCCTTGCTAAATAGACCCATGTGAGTTCCCTTAGTTAAATTGATTATATGAGCATAGGGAGAAAACTTTTTGAACGAAGTGGAGGCAACTTTGGAAATCACCACAGCAGTAAAAGCGACTTTTGGTATTGAAAGATTTAAAGAAACAAAGTTAAATCATCATTCGGAATCACCATCAAGCTGAATTTTTTTTTTCGTACGCTGACGCTCTCGAGTGCGGTCTCCTTCAGAGGTCAGGGGGTGAAAACACTTCCGCCGGAAACCGAACCGTTTTTGAATACATTAAAATAATTATTAGGTCTGAATAGCAACAAACGCGGTTGCCAACCAGTATAGCAGTGAATCTTTTCGCAGTAGGAAGACAATCGGGTAAAAATTAGCGTTCTGTATCACATTCTTAAGCGAATATGGTATAGTTTACCAATTTTCCAGGCAAGAAAGGGGATTTTTCTCCGGCGAAATGGAGCAGGAGAGGGAAATGGATCAAGGACATTCGACCGCTGCTTCGTGGAATTATTAACCATGCTAAACGGTTTTGCGAAGCACAGACCACTCAGCACAATTGAGTATGAACAACAGTTAGATTATCTGTGCCAATGGATGGAAAAATGGAACAATCAAGTGGTAAGATAAGATTAATGTACAAGATATCTCAGCCTTTTGATGGTAACTGAAACGCGTTAACGCGCGGATTATTCATGTGTGCATACGGAAAATGAGTGTCTGTGTTTACAATAACTTATGCTTTCATTGACTTTCACGTTTGCCTTAATACTTATGTTTAAGCGGCTTTTCTCGTCCACAAAGAACACTTCGACAATTTCGTATTGAATTTTTGAACCTTAAAGTTCTAAGTTAATTCTCAGTAAGCGATATTTTCAGCGGTAAGGAAAGGTTATTACGGATGTTGGACTCACGCATTGTGATGCACTGGTGTTATAACTAGTAGGTTTATGTTGCTGGCGCGATCTCCAAGATTGTAAAAAGTTTTCGGCTAAAACTTTACATGTCAAAGCTCAAGCTTTAAAACGATGTCTTACTGCACAGGAAAGCTCTCATACGCATGATACAAAAATTTGAGCGTTTGTGCTAATCTTTTAGACAGATTTTTCGTAGTCCCCTGATGTCTAACTCTAATTCCTAATTGAATAATATATTTACCTTTTCAATAATTAAAATTTTAAGTCTTCCTCGATTTGTATCTTATTTCCAAGTATATCCTCTTCGAGCAGACTGCACTTCAGCGATCATGGTTAATTTTCCTTCAGGACAAAATGAAACCAAATAAAAAAACGTTAGAAAATTAATAATTATGTCCTGTTACCCGTTTTTAAAAACAAGGATTAAAATGGATAATATATCTAAACAATAGTAAAAAGTTATGTTTGCACAATGATATTTTCATTCCTGTTTTGTTTCAAACAGGGACAGCTTTACTCTTTAAGATCCATTGATTTTCATACAGTGTGGCTTCCCTCATCCATTGAGTGAACAATTTTACAATGCTTTCAACCACAGTTGATCCCTGGTGAAAATCTTTGTAGGATCTTTAAAGATCCTTAAAGATTTGCATGAAGATCCTTATGCAGATCTTCGAAGATCTTTATGAAATATCCTCAAGGATCTTAAAGGATCTTTCAAATTCTTGCCAAGATCCTCAAGGACCTCGCCCATATCCTTGAAGATCCTTGAAGGTCTTTGCATGTATGTCGAAGATCTTTGCAGGAATTTTGTAAATCCTTGAAGATCTTTGCAAGATCTTTACAGATCTTTGTAAGATTCTTACAGATCTCTGCATGATCCTTGAAGACCCTTACAGTTCTTTGCAAGATCCTTGCAGTTCTTTGTAAGATCCTTACAGTTCTTTGCAAGATCCTTACAGTTCTTTGCAATATCCTTACAGTTCTTTGCAAGATCCTTACAGATCTTTGCAAGATCCTTACAGTTCTTTGCAAGATCCTTGCAGGTCTTTGCAAGATCCTTGCAGGTCTTTGCAAGATCCTTACAGATCTTTGTAATATCCTTACAGATCTTTGCAATATCCTCAATGATCTTTGCATATCTTTGCCAAAATCTTGAAGACCTTTGTAAGATCCTTGCAGGTCCTCTCATATATCTTTGCATAAACCTTTAAGATTGTGGTGTAATCCTTGAAGATCTTTACTTGATATTTGCAGCAATTGGTCAGATATTTTTTAGATCTCTGAGGACATTCAGTTACAAAGATGAAATTATTGCAAAAGATATTTGAAAATGTGCAAGAACCTTAAGTTACTGAATCTAACAAAGACCAAGAATAAATTGACAAAAGGTGATTTAAGACCGGTGAGTCCATTTTATTGCAGGAATCATTCTTCTAAATATACAATTTTGAACTTATATTAGACTGTCTGGGTAAGTTATAGAATTCACTAAATAAATGATTTTTTTAACCATATTTTTTGGTCACTTAAGTTATTACTTGCGATACATGTAACTGCTTCAAACATAACATACATTTCTCTTTTTGCATAAAATTTTGATGAAAGCTTAACAGTGGAGCCAGTTACAATTTTTCAAATGTTTCCCACACATTGAACAAACATTGATAATTTACAATTACATGCTCCAAACAAAGAAATGGAAGCTCTACAAAAGAGGCACATCCAATCAATTTTTAGATGATAACTTAACTTATTCTAATACCAAGTGTTTTGGTTCCTTTTTGTTTTTTTGTTTTTTTCCAGTTTCCATGTATTGAGATTCTGATTATTACACAATAATCTTCTAATAATAGTCTATGGTTGTCTGGGTAGTTACAGCATTCACTAATGATTTTTTTTTATTTTAACTTTTATGTGTGCCACTCAACTAACTTAGTTATGAAAACATTAAATGTTCCATGCAAAAAAAACATGCCCCTTTTGGCAGAGATTTTTGCAGAGAGCTTAAAAAACGAGCCAGTTATTTTTTTATATATATATTTGTTCCTTGCACAATTGATGAACATTGATAATTTACCATGACATACATGTACTCCAAACAAGGAAATGAAGCTCTCAATATTTTTTTCTCAAACTTAACATAACACATTCCAATAATAAAAATGTTTCTTAAAAACTAGGCTCATACTTGCAGATTTTCACCGCAAACTCAACTTTAAATAAACATAAAAAAAGGCAGTACATGTAATGAATTGTGAGTTTCAATGCATACCTTTAAAATCTGAAAATAAGCCCCTGGTCTAACATTTTTCAAAGGTCAGTAATTTTTCCTAGAACAGGAAAAAAGATAAAAATAGAATATGTGACAGGGGCATATTTTCGAACAAAGGAAGGCAATTTTAAAATTTTAAGATACGCCGGTAGGTAGAAAAATTACTCTAATTCTTACAATAATAATAATAATAATAATAATAATAATAATAATAATAATAATAATAATAATAATAATAATAAAATTTCCCTTATTACACCACAGCCACCTTTAAAAATCTTTAAGGTTCCCAATCACATTTAATTTTATGGGAAAACTTGCATCCTGGAAAATGGATTTTACTCTTCAGAGGGCTGCAGTGTAATTACGATGAATGATTAATTTTCATCTTGCAGATGTTCAGCAGAGCCTGCCATATTTTTCTTCCTAATATCATTGCACTTTTGATTAACAGCTCTTATGATGTCTGCCCAGCACTTAATGGCCACTTTTTCACTGGATGCCCAGTTTTTTAGGTCTGGTTAAAAGCCTGGTTCTGGATAATGGATTTTACTCTTTAGAAAGCTGCAGTGTAATTAAGATGAATGACTCGAATTTTCATCTTGCAGATGTTAAGCAGAGCCTGCCGTATTCGTCCAAATATCATTGCACAGTTGATTAACAGTTATTATGATGTCCACCCACACAAAGGTTCTCAATCAATTTAATTTTATGGGAAAACGTGCGTCCTGGATGCCCAGTTTTTTAGGTCTGGCTAAAAGCCTGGTTCTGGATGATGGATTTTACTCTTTAGAACTGGCTGCAGTGTAATTAACTAATGATAAATGACTCTAACTTTCTTCTTGCTGATGTTCAGCAGAGCCTGGCGTATTTTTCTTCCTAATATCATTGCACTTCTGATTTACATGTACAGCTCTTCTGATGTCTGCCCAGCACTTAATGGCCACTTTTCCACTATACTTTTGGACGATACAATCTGAAAAAAGTGTTAATTTTAGTTAACAATTTTTGGAAACATTTCTTTAAATGTAATATTATTACAGACAACCTGTGCAAGATTTAATATTTCATTTGCTAAATTCAAAGGTTTCTTAAATATGGCATGCATACATGTATTTAATCTTACCAACATTTCCTCTACGTAATAGCTTCAAATTCAAAGTTGAAATTTTTGCCTAGAAGGCTCCTACAGTTTGATGGAAATACTGACAATATCATCACTCACGTTTGTGAATTGAATTTCACTTAGCTTTTCAACCATGCAGTTTTGTTTGTGAATGCATACTTCAAGCTTTTGTGCTTCAATAACTGCAACAAAAACACCCAGCAGCATGTGATTAAAATCATATGATAAGTTTTGTTCAATTTCACCACTTAAAAGGCTACATGTAAATTAAAAGCAATTGCTCATAATGCAAACATGATTTAAGATCAAGTTCTAAGGCAAGCTTTCAATTCTTTTTGGTTTAAGTTTTCGTTGTAACTCATATAAAGCTGGAAATCATGGACAAGAAGAACGACAATTAAGATCAAAACCGGCTGAGGCATACATGTATTTGCCATGGCCAAGATCGAGTTTACTGGCAAATCAGTGCAGTATTGATCATCAAAAACACTTTTTTAAGTCCTAATCCAGAAGGCTTACGATTCTTTATACTTACATTTCTTCCTTGAGCCAAAAGATCCAGATTTGTTGTAAGTATATCTTCGCACTGACTACTGTAATCGCTTGACCGTTGAAATCAACCGCGCATTTCAGAGCATTGCATCATGGGTTATAGGACTCGTTCCCAGGGTCTACCAGCATTCATCTCTAATATGGCCGCTTCTTGTTTCTGGCATGTTCGAATTACGAAAGAACTCGGCTTTTTTACACGATTTAGAGGCCTACCACGAACTGGAAAGTATTCAGATATCATTTGCAGAGGCGCATAGTTATCCCAAGCTATTTTTCTACTACAGAGGTGCAAAATAATTGATCTTTTTTATGAGAAAGAGGAAGCATATAGCTGTGGTCATTCATATGATGAAGACACGAAACTGAAGTCTGGAGATGAACAGTTGCGGCCTGAAATCTACATTGCTGGTATTTGTAATTGTGCCATCAGGTTTATGACAGGAATCAGTGACAATGAACTGCCTGTGTACGAAATCAGCCTGCGTACGAAACTACATGTAGCTAGTTTTGAAGTTTTCGCAGTAGTGTTTTGAAAGTACAAATAAGTTTGAGTTTTTTATTTCCTTTGTTAAGATGACGTTAAGTAATACTTTCTTAGCTTCGATAAGTAGAATCTTACAATGAGCCAGCCTGTGTACTCAGACTCTAAAAGTCCATTCCTAATGAAGACTAAAAACAGCCCTTTTAACCTTCCAGTATATATCAATAATATATCAATATCATTATAATTCAGTTCGTCTGAAACTTTGAAATATGTTTATTTTATCCTTGATAAACACATTGGACTCGAAGGAAAAAAATGTCTACATTTTGGTTCATTTGTCCTTTAAGCAATATGACGTGTGCTCATATGATAACTTTTGGTGTATTGCTGACCTCTTAGCTTGTGTGTGCTAGTTCTTGATTCCATAAAATAAACAAATAAATTGGACTTAATAGTTTGCACCAAAACTAATTTTAATGCCTCTTATTTCCATATACAAGTTGCCAAACATAATTTTAAGAGTAAATTCATGGTAATAAATATTGTGTGAACCAAAACTACAATTTCATGGGGTATGAAACATTTTTCATGACCCATTGAATTTTGTATTTCGTTTACACCGGTTTTTTAAAGAACCATGAAAAACATGGAGCATGAGTTTTATTGCAGAGTTTCATGGTGTGTGCTCCATCAGCATCATTTTCATGGAAAATTCATGGACCATGAAAGAGACAACTTT
>JAHPZR010003192.1:0-2500 GCA_019787425.1 Platygyra sinensis | reverse complement strand
AGTTATGCTGTCTCAAGTTTGTCTTGGTACAGTATACAGTACTAATTGGGCTAAACTCCCACTTCTCACTTGTATTTTCATTGTATACACACTCAACTACATTGTCAAAGGTTGTGTGTAATTACATGTACCCAGAAAATGACTCCTGAGAAGGGATAACCCATGGTATACCACTCAAGACCATTGCATAACTAGTATTTAACATGACACAGTGAATAAAAATGGTGAATTTATATTGTTCATGTCATTATTATCACACTGTTCAAAGTTATAGACATAATTAAAATTCAATGTTGTACATTGGGGAATAAATACATAAGATGCAATCAAAGAGAAGAAAATTGCTGGCTTGGCAGCAAAATTATATCCTGGACCTGCTAAATATTTTATAACTGTCCTAATTGCTGCGAGCCACTAGCGAGGCAGCTGCCTATTCTTTAAATATGAGAAGAAGGCAAAATTGTCGGATGTAAGATTGAAGATATGCGCAGTCGATTGTGCTTTTTATATCCGGGCATTCTGGGGTGCTTGTGAATGCACGTGGAAATATCGATCGATATCGTGCAATAGTCCCGCTCAGCTAGAAATCAAGGACACGATAAATGAGGTGAAATATGGATGTCTCTAGTTACTTGTGGAAGTATTCATGAAGGTCATGAATGGTTAGTAATGACTATCGAGGAAGACAAGAGATTTTTATGTGTTTGGCTGTTTCTATATATGTGAGCAATTTTTGCCGATTTGCGTATGGAGGTGCCAAGATATCGATCAAGTCCTACTTCATGAGATCATTTTTTTGTCTCAGTGTATTCAGCAGCAGTGAAGTGTTAGGCAAAATTACTTCCATTCGGAGTAAACTGCCGACTGCAGCTTGCTAGTGTCAGAAAGAAAAGAGAGGAAACTGGTGAAGCCAACCTGCTTTAGCTTGCGTTATTGCCGGATTTCATACGTCGGGGGCATGGGTACAATTGGTGTATTATGGGATTAACAACACAAGACCCATATATTCAGAAAGAGCACATCGAGCTTTACAAAATCCTTAAGTTTCGTGTAAATTGCGCACATATTGAACAAGATACAGCCATTCAAAACGTAAAAATTAGTAACAAATGTATGGATTGCCGGCACACTTGTCCGGAAAATGTATGGATTCCGGACAAGTGTCGGCAATCCATACATTTGTTACTAAATTTTTACGTTTTTTTGGAATGCTGTACCTGTTCAATATTGGCGCAATTTACACGAAACTTAAGGATTTGTAAAGCTCGGTGTGCTCTTCTTGAATTATGGTCTTGTGTTGTTAATCCCATAATACACCGATTGTACCCAGGCCCCCACGGTATGAAATCCGGCAATGTTGAAAGCGAAACACACAGACAAATCATTCATAGTATTCTTCGCCCGTTTGAGGGGTTAAATGGAATCGTTGACTCAAAATCTCAGCCCGTTGAGTTAGATAATTTGACCACTGGAGTTACATGTGCCGTCGAGGCGAAAGACAAGCTTGCAATCATGTTGTTCTGTGGATTTTGATTTCCTTGCTTTAATGCGATTTGATATGACCTTCAATGTCACGTGTGTGTGACGACCAAGTTTCGGTAAACTCACAAATTCGTGTAATTAAAAACGTCTCATTTTCACTTTACTGGTAACGTTTAGCATAAAGGCTAATTTTTGAAAAAGAATACTTGTGGAAATCCATCTACTTAAGGTTTCCTGGGTCTCTTAAACAAGTTGTAGCATTTGTTACATTCTTTTCTCGAGTGAAGAAAAATATTTTGGGCTCTGTTGTTGGTTCACAAAATGCCTTTAAAACTTAACTAGCTACACCAAACTCCTATTATACCGTTTATTTCAAATTACGCGTATTATCAGTATTTCCTTCAAGCTCTGACGCCAGCATAACTTTCACATTGAAACTCCTAGTATGTAGAAATATAGAAATGTAATCAGCAAAGCTGTTAGTTTTCAAATGAAACTGTTATGCTCCACATACTGAGCTTGTAAAGCTGGTAGCTAGCCTTTGCCAATTTTTGGCATCTCAAAAATATGGGTTAGTTTAAAGGTCAGCATCCAAGAAATTATTGACTTTTTTTTTACTTGACAAATGAAGGGCTTTTGTGTTACATGTATGTTAAGCCCATGGTTCTACATGTCATGTTAAGCCTACATGTACAAGTACTACAAGTCTGGAGCAAAATTAAACTTGGTATTGAATAATGCCTCATGAATTTCTCACTTCACATATACAGTGTAATCTGAGAAATGCATATTGATCAGCACAAGTATTGTAGGAAGATGTTTTAATAAAATATAACGGGTTTACAAAAGTAATATTCTTCTATTCTGAACACACGTGCTTAATATTCTCAATATTCATGCCTGATTAAAGGTTGCAATAAATTTTGGGAGAAGTGTCAGAGATGCGGCTTAAATCTTAGTAGATTTTTGCAGTGTACATTGTACAGTATTGCAACGTTTGAGTAAATTACTGAGCCCA
>JAHPZR010003189.1:0-23508 GCA_019787425.1 Platygyra sinensis | reverse complement strand
CTAATGGAACCATTCGTAAAAAATCACCATTCGTCAAAGAAGTCTTACGATTCGCACCATTGGTACGAACGGAAATCTCCTCAGCCGATCGGTGCCATTTGTAAACTGCATAATTAACACCTGAGGGCCGCGCGTAAACTATTTGTCGATTGGTACCATTGGTACCAATGGTTCCAATGGAAAAGGAGGCAGCCGATGGGTGCTTCATTTGTAAACTGCATATATTAACATCTGAGGGCCGCGCGTAAACTATTCGTCGATTGGTACCATTGGTACCAATGGTACCAATGGAAAAGGAGGCAGTCGATCGGTGCTCGATTTGTAAACTCCATATGGAAAAGTAGACAATCGATCGGTATGTCATTTGTAAACTGCGTAAAGTATGCGAGCCCAAAAGCGCTAAATGTAGTGTATCTGATTCTCCCTTCTTAAAGAGTGCGAGCCCAAACATACGCTAAATACAATGTATATTCTTCGTTCTTAAAGCGTGTGAGCCCTAACACGCGCTAAATGCAATGTATATGCTTCGTTCTTAAAGCGTGCGAGCCCAAACAAACGCTAAGTACAATGTATTCTGCGTTCTTAAAGCTTGCGAGCCCAAACACACGCTAAATACCATGTATATTCTTCGTTCTTAAAGCTTGCGAGCCAAAACAAACGCTGAATACAAAATACAATGTGTGTTCGTTCTTAAAACACACGCTAAATACAATGTATGTTCCCATTGGTACCAATGGTACCAATGGTACCAATGGAAAAGGAAGCAGCCGATCGGTGCTCGATTTGTAAACTCCATATGGAAAAGTAGACGAGTTTATTCGCCGCACGAATCAAGTTCGAGTCACGAGTCAGGTTCGAGCCAAGTTCCAAGTTTTTTTTTTCTCCTTTTCTTTCTTGTTTTTTTTTTTTTGGTTTGTGATCCAGGGAAAGGATAATTGTGGGTTGCCGTATAGAATCCAGTGAAATTACCCTACTTATAGTTCGTTTAAGAAGTGAGCAGCCCCTTCTTGGTAACGATATATTAAGAGCAGCGAGCTTTCGTTACGTTGACATTTATTTGGTTTAGACAAATGAAGCTAACATATCCGACTCCTTGTTGAGGAAATCAAGAACACACAAAGATGTTTAGTTAAAACAGTTGAGTTGTAAGTATTCAATACAAACAAAAATAAACTAGACATCCGCGGATAAAATTTATAACTCCCGCATTTTTTCAGTTTTGGAGCCGTACAGATTCAACCGGCCTGATTTAGCTATAATTATCCATTCTAAAGCTTAAAGGCAGAGTTTAACTGTCCAGTTATTCATTTCAGTTTTGGATTAAAAATATCATGAACAAATCAGTTTTCTAGGCGTCCGTGTATTTTCTGGAAGTCAAGAGTAACTGGGGATCTCTCCAGATCGAACTGAATGTGAAAGTGTTGGCATGCAACTGAACTTACATTGAGAAGTGGCTATTGTTGGTTTTGTGAAACTGTGCAGCCGTTTCCATTGTAAGAAAAATAAACAGCTCAGTCTGTCATTTTATCCCATTACAATGGTTTAAGTGGTTTTGTTCTCTTATGACGAAAAATTGAAATGCTGTTTACATACCTTCTTACACGGCGTGCAGAGCTTCTTGTTTCGCGATTTAACTATACATTCACACGTAAGGGCAAAAGAAGACAAGATCATTCGGAGATCCTTGAAATAATTTTTCGTTTAAAGACCCAAGGAGAAAGAGAAAAATATGACATGAGGTATTACCTACCTGGCTACAACATTTTTGAGTCGATATGAAAATCAAACATGGCCTCCACATTTTGCCCGCGAGGGAATAGAATCTGTTGTGTTTATCTTCGGTTCCCTGTGGACGCAACAAGATGGCTCTGGTGCGAAAGTTAAATTTCCTGGCTTCGACGCCCTTCGACGCCCTTCCGGTATATCTGGCAAATGGGACATGTTCTTCAGGTATGTGCAAATTTGAGGCCTTACTATTGTTAGAAAATGTATTAATATTGAGAGTTGTCGTGTGTCTTCGTGAAGCAACGGCAATACGCAGCGGTAATGGCTCTTTTGATCGAGAATGAAAAATGTCGCGAAGTGGGAGGTTAATATTTCTGGTTACTGCTCTCACATCATTAGTGTAATCGAAAAAAAAAAAACTGAAAAAAAAAAAAAAAAATTGGAACCTGACTCAAACCTGACTCGTGACTCGAACTTGACTCGTGACTCGAACTTGACTCGTGACTTGAACTTGACTCGTGCGGCGAATAAACTCGGGAGTTATAATTTCGGATTCGTCCGCTTGTGTGTAAACGGCAAAACCAATCCGGTACTAAAACGTTTCGGATTCGTCCCGAATTCCGGAACAATTTCCTTAAGTGTAAACCTAGTCTTAATCCTAAAATTGTCATATATAGGCCCGGCGTGTACTGATCACACAATTTCTCCGGAAAACCAAAATAAAGACAGAACTTAATGCGCAGAGGAAAATTCTCAATTTTACTTGAGCGGAGATTTACTTTCCTCTTCCCCCGAAGCATCTATTTTAATACGATGTCAAATCGGGCAAGTTTCCATAAATTTTACACTGTAGCAGCGCAGACGAAATATCTTTGACAATCCTTGCTACAGTAGTAATCACAATTATTAAAAACTGGATCATTGGATAATGCAATTCGAGAGTTTTCATTGGCTTAGCCATCATGGTATATGGGCCATTATACCATGATCTACAAAAATGGCGAGCGTATGCGTGATTTTTTGGGCCTTTTTGTTTTTATTGTAGTCTAGTTTTCTATATTTTGGGGGCGTTTTTAATAAAACAATTATTCCACTCGCGCTGGTTGGATATGAGATGATTATAGCCAACGAGGCGCGTAGCGCCGAGTTGGCTATCTATCATCTCATATCCAACGCGCGCTCATGGAATAATTGTTAATTATTTACCGCAAAAGCACATGATTCAAAAAGACGGTATACTATTTGTAAGATCGCTGTTATCACTCCCAAATTAATTTTGATGAAGCGATGCAATTTTCTCGTTTAAAGAACACACATTTTGTTATTGATTGTTCGTTAATTATTATTTATGTCTCTTCCCTTGTTTCTCAGAATTAAAACTATAAAGCTGCACCCAGTGTTTTAGGTCAACAGTCGAGCTTTGTTGCTAGAGCGCTGCAAGAAATCGAAACCAGACGAGTCGTTGTTGGGATGAATTTTGGCCAAGCAGAATGACCGATTTATTGATTAAAACTAATATCAAATACATTATTAACAAGTGATTATTGTAGAGTTCTTGCAAAGGTGAGGGCACGAGAATAAAGGCAAAGTGCTTTTATTACAAATACATAATGTAAACGAGGTGGAAGAGGGAGGAGGAGGGTCGAACTCGCTGAGTGTGTCCGGTCTGGAGACAAAGAGGATGAATGAGGGAAACATGACACGTCTTATACCGGTCGCTGAAAGCGAAGCTAAGTTATTTTGCAGTGATACTCTTGATTATTACAAATGAATTCGCGATTGTTATCGAAGCCACAAGATTGTCTTGTGATGGTTTTGTGGCATCGTTCAATCAAGATTGTACTTTCGGACACCATCCCAATTTAGTTCGACCCCTCTGTGCTCCCCGCCTTTCCTCATTATTCTAAACTCTTGGTTGAAAATTAACTCTATATTTAAAGAACTCCAAAAAGGAGCAAAACTCGAAGTGCATGCAACCGAGCCGATTAATGTACATAATTACTTGAAAACTCCGTTAACATCCGCTCTTCCTCAAGCGATGCGGTTTTGGTTGTAAACACCTAGCAGTGTGGGGTTACAGCTCCAGAGAAATGCCAAGCCGAATTTATTTCACTTCACTTCACTTCCGAGATAGACTTTAGTAATTTGTCGATAAGGCCCAGAAATAAACGATCGGTTACAAAGATAGCGAAGCTTAGTCGGGCAAGATATCGATCGGTTTTCTGTATCAAACTTGGTGAGGAATTAAGATAGCTGAAAACAGTTTCCAGTACTTTCCAAGACTCACAGTTTGATGGGTCATTACAACCACTCTATACCAGTTGATGCCAAAGTCATGGTATCAACAAACTACCCAATCATCGGGGAACAAGTTGCTGTTATTTTTGTAGCACAATAGGTTACCATAGCAACAATATGACCTGCTAAAAACACTCTTAATTTTAGGTTTAAGCGCTTTTAACTCAAAACGAGCTCGGTGACCCCCATTTTTTATTATCGAATTGTAATCAGCATGATGAGATGCAACTTTTTGCAAAGTTTAAAAAAATTCTACGATGGGGGTTCAGAGCCACCCTAAATTTTCGAATCAACTGGTATAGAGTGGTTATAATGGCCCATCAAATGGCCCATCAAACTATTAGTCTTGGAAAGTACTAGAAACTGTTTCCAACCACCTTAAATGAAAATAAATACCAGATATTAAGCTGATGAATTGAGTCAGAGCGTCCTAAGAAATAAAGAATTAAACGATAACAACATTAAAAGTCAGTGTTTGGTTCGAATTATCAGCTGTAAAAAGACCTGATAATTTAACTGGTCACTAAAACAAGCTTGCCTACCTTGTTGGATCAAATAGGATACCGGCTTCAAGTATCCTGTTTTTTATCTCTTTCCAAGAATGCTAAGATCACTTGATGCGTTTTCATTGGCTGTGGCTTAAAATGGAATTTGTACCAACTCTGAGTGACATAATCGAAAAAAGCAAGATCACAATATTCCCTTTCCAAGAATTTTAAGATCATTTGGCATGTTTTCATAGGCTGTGGCCACTAAGAATGGAATTTGTATGGTAACAAAATAATAAAAATTTGTTTTGCGTTTTGTCATTATTTCTTGATGTTTATTGACCTGATATCCAATTTATCTCATTCCCTCTTTGTTTTGGTAATAATGATCCTCTTTCGAGGCCTGATCTGAAATACCACTAACGGTACTACATTTGGAAATACAACACTGGCTGTGGGTAAAATTTGGGTGGCAGGGAAGGACGGAAGAGGAGTAGGGGCCCATGGAAGGGGGCCCTCCTGTGAGAGGGGATGGTCCAGATCAGGTGGTACCGGGGATAGCCAGCCTGGAATAAAAGTTCCAGACCTAACCTCGCGCGAGGGCCGTACTGCGGGGGAACATTGGCCCTCGGTCGTTTTTGAACGGACCGAATGTAGCGAGCTGTTTATCAATTGTTTTAGTCTTTCCAGGAAAGCACTGAGAACAAAATGCAAATACGTTCTTTCAATAATGTGCTTTCTCTAGCAGTTGACAATTTTACTGCTCAACAAGATGTGAATGTTTTTCCCGGGGAATATTTCTGTGCTGAAAATAGTTTTTCCTATCTTAATCAACTGCAACGAAACAGTTTTAGCGATATTGCTATCTTAATTAATCTCTTTCCCAGAAAGAGAATAGAACCGTTTTCTTACCTTAGCTAATAACTAATGATTATTTTAGCTTTCCATGTGGTTCCACGATTGGGATACCATGTCAGGTAATTCTATCATCTTCCCAAGACTTTAATCGGACTTCCAAGGAAGTGAGCTCAAGTAAATCTCCTTAAACACACCTTTGAAACTTAAAACTGTGATCACACAATTTCTCCATAGAAACCAAAATGCAGACAAAACTTAATGCGCAGAGGAAAAATCTGATATTTTACTCTGATAACTTGATAGGACTGGTCAGACGAGTGTGGTTTGAACCTAAGTGATCCTGCTCTTGGATACTTGATCACATCTTTAGCGGAATTTGTGTCCGGTTTTAACCGAAAGTGTTTTGTTTACAGCTGTTAGTTGTTCCAGGAAAACACCGAAAAACAAAATGAAAATTTGTTCTTAAGATTTTTCTCCAGCGGCTGATACTTTACTTTGACGATAAATCTTCAGTGGTTATTTCAAAGAAAAAGATATATGTTATTTGCCGGCTGGGAGGTCGACGTCCGTATAGTGAAAAACTGTGACCGAGGTCTTCAAGCCCGAGGTCACAGTTTTTCACTATACGGACCGACCCTAAGCCGGCAAATAACTTTTTTTTTTTTTCTGCGATAATTTGGCTTACAATTGGGTTTACACAACTTTGTTATTGAATTGGTTTCCGTGCCGTCTACAAACCATCGTAAAAAATCTAACGGCGAACGAACAAGCGAGTAAACTCAGACACTACCCAAAGAAAGATGTATCAACAGATTTATTTTGAATTGCTTTATGTTAGTTGTATCTAATTCACCGGTTAAGTTCTCCAAAAGTGTTTTCCCGATAGTGAAATTTCGCGCAAAGTTTGACTGAAGTTGCACTACAAGCACAATTTCTATCAGTCGTTGCGAATCACTCGAAATCAGACCTTTTTACCGTAAATTGAGTAGCAGAAAGCGAGGAAATTCGTTAAGTATATTCTACAGAATTTCTCTTAAATGCAGCAACTATCAGGGAGGCTAAAATCGACTGCATTTGATGATGGTCTTGATGATGATGGTCTTTATTTCTTTATTTCTTGACTTCTTTTAGCTTAAGATTGTGCGGTGAAAAACACAGAATTACGTGCCATTACAACGCCGAGCTACAACCAACCACACAAACTCTCAGAGCTACAAAATACTCAATTGAATCTACTTACAGTGACCTTCCTTGCTATTTAAAAGTGAGCAGAGGTAAACTTCCGTTGATTATTAATCGTCCATGGAAGTGTAAAAAGGGAAAAGATCGACGATTACCGGTAGTTCATTCACGAAACCTAGCTGAACATGACAATTTCAACCGCGCTGTTTCCCGCCGTTACCTTGACCGTGGTCAGAGATAGGAAAATCCGGACCGCGCTAAGAACCAATCAGATTGCAGGATTCGTTACTGTGCCCTCTTGGAAAAAAATAAATGCTTTTATTCCCACGTATGTTAATCAGTAACAGTTATATCGATGGTGCTATCTTGATGTCTTTCTCGGAAAGAGAAAGTATTGTTTTCTTTTCATATAAGTTAATAACCGAGGATTTTTTTCAGTGTCCAGGGTGGTTTCACAATAGAGTAACTATGCACCAGTTATATTAACTTCTTGTGATTTTCGTCGAACTTCGAAGAAAGAGAGTGTCTTTTTTGGAAAATTCACTTTGTAAAAACATTGTTTTTATTATGAACTAGTTAACAATTAGATTATGAGCTCGAGATTTCTATGAGGTGATAGTTGATGAGGCCGAAGGCCGAATCAACTATCGCCTCATACAAATCGAGAGCGAATAATCTAATTGTTTTAGTAGAATTCTAACTGAAATTAACAAAAATAACGGTTTCCAATGATTTTCCCACCTATTATTGAACTTTACCCTCAAACAAAGTTACACGAATCGAACAGTCATTGGCAAATTTGCAGTTGTTTACGCGCGTACCCGCTTTTTTAATAATTTCAAGTTTTTAAAGTCAAGAAACCGTAGATGTGCTTCCTTTAGTTTTCTCAGGAATTTACTTACACGTTTACATCTAAATTTCCTTCCAAAACCTCGGAAAAACTATAAAAACATCAAATTTCGAGGACGACCGGCAACCAACTGCACTCTAATGGCTGATAGTATACGAGTAGCTCAGCCAATCAAATTGCAGCATTTGCATTAGTATACTAGTAGAATTCTACTAAAGATAATTAGAGATCACAGTGAAGCGCTCGAATTCTTGCGTTGTGAAAATTTAGCTATGGCGGACCCTTTTCCGTTCGTTCTTCTCGTTTTAATCAAATTCACCACCAAAGAAAAGAACAATTAAAACCGAGCCAGCTGTACAGTAATCCAGTGTCTCATATTGGACAGTAGGCGATAAAATGATGACACCAAGAGTGATTTTTTCTTGTTCACTCAAACTGTTAACTCTTTTTTTGTCCACGAATTGACTACTCTCCCCCAAATCCGATATTCGCACTGTCAAAAAACAGACGGAATTCCAGGCCATGAGGGAAATTTTGTTTTTCCTATGAACAACTAGGTAATACCCGATAGCAACAACAACTTTATTCACCCTTAAACATGAAGTCCACGTACAGGTTGTGCAATTTTGGGCGAAAATTAGCGAGGCTGATTAGACACAGCATAGGAATATACTTTCCAATATTTCGGAAGGCATGGCCTTCCTTCCTCAGGGTGCCACAGAGAATGACACAATTAGCTACCATAATTCCCCAAGGCCGGTTGGGCATTGGGAATTCACAGTAAAAGTGCTGATTTCTTCTCGCCTATATAAGAACAAACACAGACATAAAACAACACGTTATATTTTCGCCCTGCTCTGATCTATTTTATTGTTGTAAGTTTTTATAACGGCGTGTTTCACACTTTTAAACGTTAACACTCTCAAAAGATAATTTTAATTATAATTACTACAAACAAACAAACAAACAAACAACCAAAAAATGCCTTCTCTGTCATACATTCCTTGTCAATCAACTTGTTTTCAATCCACTTTAACTGAATAAAATAAGAAATCAAAACCGACTGGAATCCTGTAACAATATTCACTAACAAGATTCTCCTTCTTACGGGATACTCTCACAGTTCAGCGCATGTGCAAGTTATAGCGCGGGTATAAACCACTACCTTTTTCATTTTTTTACGGAACCACACGTACTTTAGCAACTACAAACTATAATTTGTAAAAGCAGATCGACCGATGGCCAAAGTTGACTATAGAAGTCAACGGATTTAGCGAGAAAATTTCGAATTTAGTAATGAACATTGAAGTTTTTTATTCGTTGCGAGAAATTTAATCTGAACACAAACACGGTGTTAGTTACTTTTGTCCATTCATACGAAAGCAACTTCTCGGGAAAGTCTCGGCGTACGTTATAGCTTGTAATAACACCGAGCCATGAGACCATCCTTTAATGGCAATTGCCAAAGAATTAAGCTCAAAGCAAACTGTTTATATTAGAATTGAAATACGTGACTACCCGATTTTGTACTAACCTATTGATTGACATATTACTGGTGATATTGAAATTTGCTGATTATATTGCACTTCTTTAATTTACCAACAGTTTGTATAAACCCTTATATATTTGCAAAGGTTTAATTGTACTGAACAGGGTGTGTAAAACTAAGACTACAAACTCCGTGATTTCTTCAGGTAGTTTCATAGAAGACTTCGACTTCGTCGGGTCGGAAGTAGAAACTACCAGCCAGGAATGATTTTGTGAAGGAGGATTCATAGCTGTTGCCAGGTGGCGGGCCGTAGGTGTTTCCAAGGTTTGCAAATGAGTTGGTGTTTGATGCAGCGTTGTTGGTAATGTAAATATCGTGTCCTCCAAATGTTGGTCCATAGTGAGAGCAGCTGTAGATGGAATAGGTTCTCTGATGACTATTCGTTCCTGTTTGATCTAGCTTTAGTGGCTGCCAACCAGGCTTGTTAACCGATGAGAAGAGAAAGGCTGATGAATCGTAGTAATATCCACAACTGTAACCTAATTTTAAATACACAATGGAAAAGGAAGTTCGACATTTATGATGTTTAATGACACTTTGAAAAGTTTATTAATGGCGTATGAATAACTGAAGAACCGAATAACTTTGTTGGATGACACAATTACTGAAAATTCAGTAGTTCACATTGTGGTCCATTAATAATAATATTGATAGAAAATGAAAATGTTCACAAAGAAGTTCTAAACCAAACTAAAATTATTAGAAAGATCTATGAATAGTAAAATGATCAAGCTTAGAATTACCTTTAATTTTAATTAACCGTTAATTTGATTGGTTCACAAAATTTTACTATTATTGGTAGCTCGGCATCTTATCTTTATTAAGTTCTCTTGTTCTTGTATGTTAATGTGTCTTAAGTTTTAAATGACTTGAATTCTCTATTGAGCAAACCCGAAGAGAGACTAGGAACCTCGTCCTCGATTTTAGACTGAGCCTGATTTCTATATATTTTATAAATTTCATAAAAATCGAGCTGTAAAGCTTTCAGTGAGCCAGGAATACCATACTGTACATAAATTGCAAGTGTTTCTACCGGCTTGTTTATCAGGTTGACTCAATTTGTTTTCTTTAGTATTACCCTTTTTTTATGTTCCCTTACTGTTACCGCTTCCTATAAAGGTCTTTCACACTGATATCTCCATAAAACCATCTAATCCATATTGTAAATATTCCTTTTTTAAAATACTTTTCAAAACTCTTTTTTCTCCTTAAAGGCTATTGCGCAATGTGATCATTGCTGACTCATAGCTTGAGTTTGGATTGTCTGTGATAAGATGAAATTGACCATGGCACTTACTCCATGAGACACTTGTGTATCCTCCAAAAATATATTTGCCGGCAACACGGATGATTGTGACCGTTTTACCTTTGCCGTCACAGTTTGAATGGAAGGTATAGGAAGACCAGCCATTTACAGTTGCCTGGTAACAGCGATTCCAGTAAGACGATTGACGAGTCACAGGCTTTAACCATTTATCCAGCCATGTCAAAAAATTCTGGCTGTTTCCCACAATGCTGGAATAATCAAGACCCGCTGCAAAAATAACATATAAGAACGTTTTTTTGCATCCATTTTGTACCTAGCATATGTCTTCATGGGTCATGTTGAAAATTGGTTTTGATAAGAAATATAAAAGCACTGTCATCTTCACCAGTTATAAAGTGACCAACTTTACTTTATAACATAACTAAAGCAAAGCGCGCGCTCTGATTGGCTAATTCGGCATCTACTATTTGCCCATGGGTGTATGCTGCTGACGTAATCAATAGCTAAAGCAAAGCGCGCGCTTTGTGATCTAGCTTAATTTGTTGCGGGCCTCGTGAGTCCACAACATTTTGACCACTGTGATAACACGTAGCTAGAGTCGCACTCGGCTATCGCCTCGTGCGACTCTTACGCTTCTTTCGTGCTTAGCAACCTCCCGCGTGCACCATAACTCAATAGTACACGCTATGGCGTTTACCATTTGTTAATGAACTGTAAATGTGACACTGACTAAAGCTGTACTTTGTTTGGTCGTTATATTCCACCGTGCGATTTAAAATATTTTAATCTGGAATCACGTCCTATATTTTCTGTTGCAGTGATCAATTCTCGAAATAGATGATTTTAAGTTCTGAACAGGAAAATATTCGGATAATATTTGTCATGAAAAAGTAACGTCATAATCAATGCTCTCATCCGACGTACGAATTCTCAAAGGAAGAATCAGCGTCAGATGAATTCACGAAGTTTGATAGATTTTATAAACATTGAAAAACGTTTTTAACGGTTTAGGACCGTATAGGTATTTTTCGCTTTACACTACTCCATTCTGAATGGGGTTAATGTTGATATCAAAACGTGTCTGTATTAGCAATGAGGTAGCTAACAACATTGGTGAGTCTCGTCTCTTGCAACAGTAGATGGAAAGGAAAATTTTAAATTTTGATTGGTTCCCGAATTTACCGATGTCGACCGCTAAGATGCACCATTCATGAATTAGTTTTGGCGAATTGCCTTTTTTAAAACTCATTTTACAAAACAAACGTCAGGGTTTCTTTATTTATTTATTTATTTTCATGGCATCTTATTTGGTGGACAATTTTAGCTTAACTCTCCCACTGCAACCTGAATTGAAGCACAATTAACGTGAAATACTCACCCGCCGCGGTGTACCTGCAAGTTTTTCCGTCTCCTGTTAAAGGATGGTTACACGTACATGTGTAGGACGCTGCGGTGTTTGTACATGAAGCGAAACGGTGACAGTCGTGTACACCGTTGACACACTCATCGATATCTGAGGGTAATAAGGGACAGGGCAGAACAAACATAAATAACTTTGTCACATAAAGTGTTTTATGTAAAAAGTATGGAGTTTTCGTTTAAAGCAGCTTTAAATCCCTAATCAATTAAGTCTCCTTAATTCTTCAATGAATACGAGAACGCCCGGTTGTTAAATGGGACCATAAAATGAGACCATTTAGAAATTTTAACAACCTTGCCGTTCGGATATTCATTGTTGAATTAAAAAGACGTTATTGATGAAATATTTAAAACCTGCTTTAAACAAAAATGCGGGTAGTGAGAGACTTTTTTCGTTACTAGACTTTTATATATTTTCCATAAGACTTTAAGATAGGTCTGTATGAAGTGATTATCAAGAAAGTGAATCCCCCATATAGGTCCTCTAACTAAGGTAATCCTTCTAAAGTTATTTTTAGACATTGCACTCAGTTCTTTGGCGGATCATGATTACTCACGCGATGCGTGGACATCCCAAGCGACTTTCTCGAAAGAACGTCATTTTATATGTTTTGATTTCGTTTCATAGCAGAGGTGTTCTCTGCACTCTCGGCCGTCTTTTTGTTCGGCTTGGCTTTCTTTTGTTTTGTGCTTGTTTGGTTGTTCATTAGTTGGCCGTTTACTCCGTTCAAGGGAGTTTTAACAACCTTTAACGGCAACTTCGATGATTATAATGGCTGTGTAAGCGCGCGTTATAAGTCGACTTTGTTCATTTCTTTGCCGACAACGACAACGTGGAATAGCCACATTCTACGTATTCTGAGACTCGCGTGAACAAAATGACTCAAGTGAATCAACAAAGGGGCATTGTCACGAGGATTTTGCTGTTACGTTTTAGGTCAATTCTGTGCTAAAATCATTACTTTAAGGCTTTAATCATAAACAAAAAGCCTCTGTAAAGCCACGACGAAGATATCAAATGAATTTTATCAGAGGGGGGCTAACCATAATAAATTTCTTGAAGATTTATCCAACACGTGGCATCAAAACTTGAAAAAATTGGCCAATTTTTTTCAAATTTCAATCCATTTCCATCTGTGCCATCCGTGGCGACAGGCGACAGGAAATAGTTTCAGTACCATCAAATACTATTCAATAACAAAACTAGATCATTAGTGTTGCAATTTGATTGATCTGAAGGCACCTTCTAGCCATTTATAAAGTTGCCAAATAGCGTGACAATGCCCCTTTAAGGAAAGGGTCTCGCCACATTTTGGAGGGGGTGGTCTAATTTAAGTGTTATTGTCAGAGAGAACCTGGCAGAACCAAAAGATCGAGGTCGGCCGTTTACCTTCATCTTTTCACAGTATAAAAGCTATTCGAAAAGATCAACAACCACGATAATTCCCGAGATGGGCGTTCATTTTTCTCCGAGATACCACCACATCATGATTTTGGCCTCTCTGGCGGTCTAAAATGGCCGAAATTTCGGCCAATTTTAGGTGAGCCTAAAAGATACTTCGTACAAATTCCAGAAACTCTTATTTTCGTACGATAATATTTGGCCCCTTATTAGTTGACTGAGATTTATTTGAAGTTTTTCACTTTAATTCTACGGTTTTCATGAGGTGCCAAATATCATCGCCGAATCGTTAACGAGCGTGACCTAAATTTTAGCCATTTTCAGTGAGTCGTTTTTCAAACGTGCGGCAGTTTATTTCCACAAAAAGACGATTTTCTGATAGTGTTTTAGACTGATATCAATATCCAGTTTAGTTAAAATTGCTATCTACAAGTAAATCGGAGCAATTGGTCTCGCAAAAGTCCAAAAAAAAATGAATGGTCAGACATATTTCCCGCCAAATGTCTAGCGAAGAACATCACCTTATTCCGACTTTCTGCGATTGTTATCCATGATTTGCTAAAAGATCTGCACAAAATAGTTAGCTGGACTGCAAAATAAAATATTTAAACTGAGACATCGGGATTAACTTATGCAAACATTTCAAACTCGCCAAATCCTTGTTATTATCAAGACTAAAATTATTTTTCCGGCGAAAATTCTATTTTTAACGTCACGGTGCCTGGAAAAACAAAATGGATCCTCAGTTTGCTGCTTTTTGTTTGTTTTTATGTAAATCAAACTGCAAGTTAATAGTGAGCGAAGCTTCACCCGAAATTTAATTTTGAGACTATTGCAAACGTCTTGTTTACTTCACTGTTTACATCGACTTCTCGTTTTCGGAAGGCGTGACGCGTTACAGATTCAAAGGCCGCAATTTCGATCTCACTTGAAGGTTTCTCCACTGTTCTTTCGGATTAGAAAATCGCCTAGCAGTGCATCAAAATTAGATAACAAAGTCAAGAACTCGGAATTTTTAAAGACTTTTATAGCTAAATCCGAAAATTAGATGTAGTTGGAATGATGAAAGATAATTGTAAAAAATTTAAACTATGCAGTAGTTAATGAGAATCCTAAAGAGCCGGAATTATGGAATCATGGATTGACAATAGTGGTGTGGGAGGGGATTTTAGTCTTCAACCTCTGGTTTTAAGGAAGCATGGATTTATGGTATACTGATATGTTAAGATATTTTTTAGGAACTAGTTTTTGAATACAGCGTATTTTAACGCTTGTTACTAAAAAAATAGTGTTTTGGATTGGATTAATTTATTTCTTCTTAACTTTTAATCCACTAGTAGCTAGGTGTCCCCAATTAGTTTACGTATATGTAAGCCAGATCTACCGGACACATTAATAAAGTTATTGATTGATTAAATGATTGATTTGTAGGAGACTTAACTGGTACTCACTTGCCTAACAAGAGGAACCGAGACTCTGAAGTGGTGGCTTTTCGCAGTTTAATCTTGTAGTCCTCTACAGCGTTACAACGTTAACAGCAATTGCCTACTGGTACAACTACTGGAACAAATACTGGAACTACCACTGAACAACTCTTCAATCTTTACAATGTACTCATTTTTATATTAACTCCAGCTATGCCCGAGACTAATGTCAAGAGTAACCCAGGTGGTACAAAACAAAGTACTCGTATGTAAATCCTTAATGAAAGCAGCTGACTCGATAAGGCAAGCAGAGAATAACCAATTGAAAACCAGGAAAATAGAATAATCTTTAGCAACAGATAACCTTGGATCTATCTAGGGGAGGTAGGAACCAAGGTCGCAAGAACGACAAAAAAATTATCACAGGTGAACGACAAAACAAAAGGTTCAAGAATAAAACGTTTTCACGGTTAACGGAAAAGGTGCTCGAGAACCGAGTGTTCCACATATGTGCGTTAACCTTGGCTTGCCAAAACTAAGCTTTCCTATAAAAACATGATTTTCAAAAACATATTTCTTTTTGGCTCCACAACAGATTGATTGATTGGTAGTAGGTCAGTTTTTCTTCACTTATTAGCATGCAAATGAGGTGGTGGAGGAACTGAGATGTCAGAAGTGGTGTCTATTTGGTGCAGCTGAATTTAAATAATGGGGAAACATAGGATACGACGTAACTTCTCTGTTATCCGGCCTACGAAAGAATCATAGACGACAGACCACTGGGATAATACGTGTTATCATTGCTAGGTCAGGATTTCCAGCGAAGATCTTGGTTGCGTTCACTGAGTTTTGTCGTTGATATGATCGTCGCAGGTTTGTACACCGACGGTCATTTATATTCCGCTCTGAAACGTTTACTTTCAACAAAAGTAATTTCATGTTGCTCCTGTCAATATTCACCACAAAACCACTTTAATACAGTGAAATTACACCAAATTAGTGTTGATAATTTCTTGTTTATTTTACTGCTACTATTGAAAACTGTTTAAAAGCTTAAAAAGAACGAGATTGCATGTTTGTGATCCATGAACGTAAATTAATTCCATTTAGTTTTCTATCCATTCATTACTCCCTTTAAAATTTCTTTTTTTTTTTTTTGCTGCCACTGCTGCTGTTGTTTCTGGTGCTTTTTCGAGGTGTTCAGTTACAAATAGCTTTTGCAGCAAAACAAGGAAAAATAAGTACAGAACCGTTCCGCATTATTTGTGATTTTTTTTTTTTTTAAAAAACTGTTTTTTGAATTATGACAAGGTTTTTATTGACGGATGACCGCTATGGAGTTGTAACGTGATATCTGTAAAAAAAAAACCACACACAAAACACAGCATTCAAGGAAGGAAAATCGTATATATGCAGCACTACAGTCAAGTTGATTGAAGCTTGGGGCTTTTTAATTTCAGTTAAATATGATAATTTGATTCCAGGGTGGGTTACTCAGTCAGTAGTAGTTGTAGGTCAGCATTTTAAGCCTTTTTTTGGACTTCCCTTGGACTTCCCTTCTTTCCTGCATACTAATAAAGTGTCTTCCACCATCCTAATGAAGTGCCTTCCTCCATACTTATAAGCGTCGCTCTAGTGCAATGAAAACAATAAACTTGCCCGGTCTTGCCCGGGATCTTTTAACCCTGATTGGAAAAAAATATCTTATGTGTTAAAATTGCAAGCGCGAATTTTAACGAAAGCGCTATCGTTCTTGTAATCGCTTTGCTGCGAAAGTTTATCTCCGAGACTTTCAGTTTATTCGAAACGTTTATCATGAAGATGGCTTTTTTCACTAGCGCTGTTGATCTTCAAACTGCTTTGAACGCTTGTTTAACTGTCCGTGATTGGGAAACGCTGACAACCGCAAATTTTTGAAAGCGTAATAAGGTTATCTAGCTTCTATGAAAACGTTCTCCATTTTCGAAACCGGCTCTTTTAACCCCGATTGGTTCATGAAAATATCTGTTAATTTTATCTGAACTCTCAGCTTTGCTGACGAGAGAGAAAGAGAGAATAATTCTCAGCTAACTGCTCGAGTTTTCCGTTCCGTTAGTCACGCACTAAACTCCACTTATTCAACCCAGATTTGCATACAAACTCGAACGGAGAAACCCATGGGACAGCTCTACATTGAAATTACAACAATGGCAGTTCGGAGCGCTAATTTAAACACGCCACAATAAATATTTTTGAACAACTTGTTTCTTTTATTACTTTTATTAGCGAATACAAAAATAATAATATTACAACTGACCAAAACTGTTTATGAGTAAAGTATCAGGAAGTCAATCGTCTTCGTCTTCGCTTGGAGGATAATGAGTCCTTTTAAGAGCAACTTGCTGTAACGGTCATCTATACCTATGCAAGATAGAAAAAATCGAGTTTTTGAAAATTTGTCAGGAAGAAGGTTTTTACTAACTTGTTTCAAAACAGTAACTTTGAGGTTGTTTGGATTTTTATTTTCTTCTCCAGACCGCCTTTTGTATTTTGCCCCTAAATGAGCCAAACTCGGCCCTGAAATTGCACTTTTTGTGAAGGCTGGCAAGCCACAATGCTGTGCGTAGCTGGAAAAGCTAACCCATATTATTAAAATATAATGTTTTAGTACTTATTTCGCGTTGTCAGATTCACATGTAATTTGAACCTGAATTTTTAACAAATTTTCAAAATTGTACGCGACGGCGATGTCGTGTCACGTCCATAGTTAGGTCAAATTCGTGGACCAAAAAGTCAATCTGGTACATGGATTTACCTCCCAAAACTATTTTTCTGGATAAAAGTATCACTTCATCTCACTTTTTATCGCAAATTTAGCTTGGGTAAATAAAATGCAAAAATTTGACAGCGTCTTGAAACCAGACACCTGGGCTAATCGCTTGACATTTTGACCTTTCACGCCACGATTATTATCTCGAACGTTGACCCTGAAATGTTTTCCAGTGGGTCTCAATCCGGTTAAATAATTGTTTTTAGCCTCTAGATATCAGCTATAGTAATTTAAAGACAGTTTCTAGCTGCAAACGAACATGTTTAGTAAAGGCTAATTTTGAATAATTAAGCTTAAACATGTAGCGATCAGCGAGCACAGAATGCACGCGACAAAAATGTCGGTTTATAAATCGTTATCGGGAAAAATATGGAGGAAAACTAGAAGAATAAATAGTTTACTAAATACTTGGAGTTATTTCTTACCTTAATCTTGCCTACCGTGATAAGAAATGGTCACATTGCTGCGGCTTCATAGCTTGTTCGAAACAGTCTCGACGGTTGCCAGGCTACAAACAAAATCACGGACACAGGACTCCCAAGGTCGCGTGAGAGCGGCGGCGTTGTTTATTTATTTTAATTGTTACTATTTGTTTGGTTGTCTGTTTGTTTTTTGTAATTGATGGTTTTGCTGCTTTTTTTTAATATATAAGTTTTATTGCATTTATGCCATTTTGATTCTCATAGCCAATTATCTTTTGTGCTTACCCTATGTCAACGAGCGTGCCTCAGAAAACAGGTGTGCCCTCCCTTTAACTCTGACCTGTCTTGTTTTAGCGCCCTGCTAGAGCGATTAATACGTTGTCGTAAAAAGCGTTGTATCCTTTGGCCTTTCAAATTAATGTCGGATTTGATTTTACTTGTAAATAACATTACGTAACTGTAGAATCCTGCATCTATATTAAAGTTAGAAATTGTAATTTAATGGCTTCATGTGGTTTTGCACATTTGTCGGGTAATCGTGTGGATCAAGTGCAGACAATCCGGCAAATGTCCAGTGTGAGGTTGCGGGAAGCTGGTTAAAGAGTACTCAAGGCCACCTTCAAAATTTTTTGTATTTGAAGACCCTGGACCACACGTCGCAATAGGTGGCTGTGCATGCTGGCTTTGATACACCTGTCAACTGTCACGCATTATGCACTATTGTCACGCACTATGTATGACTGTCACGCAAAAATCATGAAGCTGTCTGGAATGTCATGATGTATGCCAGAGTATGTAGCCGAAGACAAGTTCATCTGTCATAATCAGAAATGTTAGATCCCCAAAACTAGAGGACAAGAAGAATGCACTCCGCAGGAGAAAGCAGGACCTTGAAGAGAGGGGTAGGTAATTGAAAAGCGTGTACATAATTAAACTTTTCTAGCCTTGCAAAATTTGGTAGATACCGAAGGTCATGATACAGGTCTTTCACTTTCATCTTACAGGGGTTTTTGATAACGACAAGTCGCATCTTCGGCTGACAATTTGTCCAGGACATCGTGAGTCTTTCGGTATCACATGGCGATCTAATAAAAGAAACTGTACTGCTCCGATTTCTGTGAAAGGAGAACGCGGTATTACACTCTTGCAGTCCAGACAGCTATTCCACTCCACTGGTGTGTTAGTTCCTGTGGCGTCGCGCAAGTTTATAAAAGTAAATTAAAAAAAACAAAACAAATAATAATAATAATAACAATGATAATGATAATGATGATAATGATAATGATAATGATAATGATAATGATAATGATAATGATAATGATAATGATAATGATATTGATAATGATAATGATAATGATAATGATAATCAAAATCATAATCATAATCGTTATATAATAATATAAATACTACTACTACTAATAATGATGATGATGATCATAATTGTAACTTAACTGATAATTATTTTTTATCTGTTATAACATGCTGCATGCCAGATTGTACAAGGGTTTATTGAAGTGTCTTGCTTGAGAGGTGGATGCTAAAGCTATGCCACAATTGCAAAAATGTCTAAAATTTTTCACGAGCCCCATATGAGCGCCACCCCTCCTGAGAGTGTAGACCCCTCGCGCGCGTTCCCACTAGAAGTCCAATAAAATCCTTAACAGCCGAACATAATTCCTCCAATAGCCTACCTAACCGTCTTTTCCTTCGATATAAGCCCATGGGAGGATCTTGTAACTTAATGAGTAGCTTACTTCGAGAGAGCTCTCTCAAACATATTTTGCATCAAAACTGTAAGAAACCTATCACCCTAGTATAAATTTTCTTCCTTAGCCATAAGTCCAGCGCGACGTCTCTCAAACACCCCAATTTAGTTTTCCAAGAGCTTTATGTTTATAAGATTCTATCAAGTTCCCGTTCTGTTGACTTTGCCAAAAAAAAAAAAAACTTCACTTGGTTCGTCAACAAATCTGTCTCTTTGATAAATTAATTCCTCACAAGAAGTTTCCTGGAGACTAACTTAGCTTTCTGAGGAACGCACCCGAGCTGGGGTCTACAGTGATTCGCCCAGGAGGGCTGGCGCTCATATATGTGGCTCGTGGGAGATTCTTTGATTCACTGTCTAAGGCAGAGTCTCCAAATACAAGAAAATTTACGAAGGGTGCCTTGAGTACTGCTCTTTGCCACAGCTTCCCCACTAACCACACGTACTGACTATTCTTGGCGGACTGTCTGCACTTGGTCCAAACGTGGCGTACGTTTCTGCGAATATTTGATACCAGGCGAGGGCACACCTGTTTAGCAGAGAAAATGATTGGGGGGGTATAAGAAGGCAAATGACGTAAGTGTAATAGAAAACATATATAAAAAAAGCACAAAACAATCAAGTAAAACAAACAAAACAAAAACAAAAACAGAACAACCAAACACATAGTAATAATTAAAATAAAAAAAAACAAACGCTGCCGTTCTCTTGCGACCATTGCGGAGTTCTGTGTCCCCTGATTTTGTTTGTAAGCCTGGGCAACCGTCGAGACTGTTTTTTCGGAAACAAGCTATGAAAGCCCCGCAGCCACTGTGAACCATTTTCTTCATCCCCACGGTAGGCAAGATTAAGCGTAAGAAATAGCTCCAAGTGATGTACAGGTTAAAAACAAATCCGAAACATTAATTTGAAAGGCTAAAGGACACGACGCCTTTTACGACAAAAGTTATTAATCGCGCTAGAAGGGCCCAAAAACAAGACATGGTCAGAGTTAAAGAGAGGGACACACCTGTTTGCATGAGGCATGCTCGTTGACACAGGGGTAAGCACAAAAGGATCATTGTGCTATGAGAATCAAAATGATATAAATGCAATAAAACTTATATATTTTAAAAAAGCAACAAAACAGTCAATAACAAAAAAACAAACAGACATGCAACCAACCAAATAGTCACAATTAAAATAAATAAACAACGCCGCCGTTCTCTTGCGACCTGGGGAGTCCTGTGTCCCTGATTTTGTTTGTAGCCTGGCAACCGTCGAGACTGTTTCGAACAAGCTATGAAGCCGCAGCAATGTGACCATTTCTTATCACGGTAGGCAAGATTAAGGTAAGAAATAACTCCAAGTATTTAGTAAACTATTTATTCTTCTAGTTTTCCTCAAGATTTTTCCCGATAACGATTTTATAAACCGACATTTTGTCGCGTGCATTCTGTGCTCGCTGACCGCTACATGTTTAAGCTTAATTATTCAAAATTAGCCTTTGCTAAACATGTTCGTTTGCAGCTAGAAACTGTCTTTAAATTGCTATAGCTGATATCTAGAGGCTTAAAACAATTATTTAACCGGATTGAGACCCACAGGCAAACATTTCAGGGTCAACGTTCGAGATAATAATCGCGGCGTGAAAGGTCAAAATGTCAAGCGATTAGCTCAGGTGTCTGGTTTCAAGACGCTGTCAAATTTTTGCGTTTTATTTACCCAGCTAAATTTGCGATAAAAAGTGAGATGAAGTGATACTTTTATCCAGAAAAATAGTTTTGGGAGGTAAATCCATGTACCAGATTGACTTTTTGGTCCACGAATTTGACCTAACTTTGGACGTGACGCGACATCGCCGTCGCGTATAATTTTGAAAATTTTTTTAAAATTTAGGTTCAAATTACATGTGGATCTGACAATGCGAAATAAGTACTAAAACATTATATTTTAATAATATGGGTTAGCTTTTCCAGCCACGCACAGCATTTTGGCTTGCCAGCCGTCGCAAAAAGTGCAATTTCAGGGTCGAGTTTGGCTCTTTTAGGGGCAAAATACAAAAGGCGGTCTGGAGAAGAAAATAAAAATCCAAACAACCTCAAAGTTACTGTTTTGAAACAAGTTAGTAAAAACCTTCTTCCTGACAAATTTTCAGAAAATGGATTTTTTTCTATCTTGCATAGGTATAGATGACTGTTACAGCAAGTCGCTCTTAAAGTGTTTGAATTAATGTGTTTCACCACGTGGCAGTCAGCGCACCAAATAAATCCATCTGCCAAGTGTTTACGATCAACAGGAATTTGATGTACACATATCGGACAAATCCTATAACCATCATGCCAAAAACATCTAGGGCATTTGACTACTGCTCTTTCGTAAACGTTCTCTCCGTTGCAATAGCAGCAAAGACCTTTTCCTTTAAGCAAAATCTCTGAATTTTCTTCAGGTTCCAGATCTGGGTTTTCTGATTCTTGGTGTTCACTATACTCAGACGCTGTCTCTGTGCCTTCTTCATTATCACTACTTTCGGAGGCCATTTCTTCATCACCAGCCTCACTGTCTTTATCGCGATAGACTTGTTCTTTTTCCAATAGTTCTGCCAAAATTCTCTTATTTTGTATCAAACGCTTATCGATTCCTAACTCTGCCAACCCATCGATAAATGTTTTGAGGGCTCGAGGTTTAACAACATCGTCGTTATGGGGGAGTAACACATATTCGACCAGCTCTGAAATGTTCGTCACTGGTATTATTCGCTGGTTTCGGAGTAACTGTCCGCGAGGTGTCCAAAACAAGATATCTTTGGAAGCCGCCATGCTGTGTAATAGATCGGAGGCCTTTAGTCGGGAAACGCGTTGGGACAGACCTTCTAAAACATCTTTAATTCGAGGTTCTTCGTTATCGCTTTCCTCGTTTTCACTTGCGTTGTTGTCTTCATAATCACTCTCTTCCTCTTCATCCCAGGCGACTTTTCTCTTCATACTGACCAGCACTCGTTAACGTCAAGAACCGACTGATTATACTACAGACTAGATCGCGACGTTTTATAACATTAAGGGCCCTATGCTAGTTAGAACCGGGATTAGCAAATCTTGTATAAATCCTCCACCTTCCTGAGCAAGAATATACTTTTTTTTCTTGTAAGGAGCAAGTGAAAACGAGGAAAGCGATAACGAAGAACCTCGAATTAAAGATGTTTTAGAAGGTCTGTCCCAACGCGTTTCCCGACTAAAGGCCTCCGATCTATTACACAGCATGGCGGCTTCCAAAGATATCTTGTTTTGGACACCTCGCGGACAGTTACTCCGAAACCAGCGAATAATACCAGTGACGAACATTTCAGAGCTGGTCGAATATGTGTTACTCCCCCATAACGACGATGTTGTTAAACCTCGAGCCCTCAAAACATTTATCGATGGGTTGGCAGAGTTAGGAATCGATAAGCGTTTGATACAAAATAAGAGAATTTTGGCAGAACTATTGGAAAAAGAACAAGTCTATCGCGATAAAGACAATGAGGCTGGTGATGAAGAAATGGCCTCCGAAAGTAGTGATAATGAAGAAGGCACAGAGACAGCGTCTGAGTATAGTGAACACCAAGAATCAGAAAACCCAGATCTGGAACCTGAAGAAAATTCAGAGATTTTGCTTAAAGGAAAAGGTCTTTGCTGCTATTGCAAGGGAGAGAACGTTTACGAAAGAGCAGTAGTCAAATGCCCTAGATGTTTTTGGCATGATGGTTATAGGATTTGTCTGATATGTGTACATCAAATTCCTGTTGATCGTAAACACTTGGCAGATGGATTTATTTGGTGCGCTGACTGCTACGCGGTGAAACACATTAATTTCAAAAACACTGTTAAGAGCGACTTGCTGTAACGGCACCATACCCTATGCCAAGATAGAAAAAATCGATTTTCGTGAAAAATTTGTCAGAAGAAGGTTTTTACTAACTTGTTTCAAAACAGTAACTTTGAGGTTGTTTGGATTTTTATTTCTTCTCAGACCGCCTTTTGGAATTTTGCCCCTAAAAGAGCCAAACTCGACCTGAAATTGCACTTTTTGCGA
>JAHPZR010003188.1:0-29940 GCA_019787425.1 Platygyra sinensis | reverse complement strand
AATGATACGTTACATTGGACATTAAGCTAAGGCTATTGCACAATGGCTAATAGGGGGAAGACAACAGAACTAGTGACAAAATAGATGACAGCTATGATGTAGACTGCATGCAGAGCTCGCATTAAACAAAGTTTAGGTACTTAAACTTCTAAATATTAACCAAATGTTCTTAGAAAGTCCCTAGGCATTTTTGTTCGAGGTTTTAATCAAGTTAAAAATTACATTTGTTCGTAGGCTCAACAACTCCTTAAACTATCCAGCCGACGGAATAAAGAGCATTCTTTTCTTTCAGTGTGTGTAAGAAATTTACGTTCTATTTCAAGCTTTGAAAATCAGTTATGCCTTCCAAAATGTATCTTTTCCGCTTCACAGGAGACTGTTGTCTGCAACTGCGACTACTATTTTTATATTTTCCCAGAAAGCTGTCCATAAATGGCCATTCTTAAACTTAGGTTAAAGACTGTCCTGTCACAACGTGTCTGTTATTCTATCGGCCGCAAAAATAATAAGTAAACTCAGGATCAATAAGGTGTCCATTTTACCTAACCCGGAAAATAATTCCTGCACCATTAAATGCCAAATAAATACCAATTTCATGGTTTTCTTTTATTAGTTATCGCTGTTTTTGAGTTACTGTTACAGTAGATGTTGTTTCAAGGGTTAAATAAAATCACTCTGCTGGGGAAATATTTAAAGAATGATTAAAATGAGTTACCACAAAATCAACAGGAGAAAAGCAGATTAAAGAGTCGAGTGCTCATGGCACGCCTCAATATTTAATAAACTTCCACCTGCACAAAAAAAGAAAAACCAACCAACTTAAAGAATGAATTTAATTATTCTTGAACTGAATAACTATACAACTGCTGAGAAAAGAGGAAATAGAAAATTTGTTATACTTTCATCAAACACTTACGCAAAGCCTCTACATCCGAAAAAAAAACCCACGTGATTATTGGGCCGGTCCTTGCTTAAACACATTTGAGTCTCATTGCATACCAACCTGTAAGGGGACGCCTCGTGATTGTCTCAGATCCATACAAACACTGAATCTTTAACCTTTAATAAGCTGACGGCTCTCGTCACAGTTCAATTGTTTAGTGGCCCCACTGAAGGTCTCCATGCACTTAGGGAAAGTTCTATTGCATTATCAAGTTAAGTCCACATTTCTGGCAGAGTTGAATCTGGATTACTCGGCATTTCTAGTTTTCATGTGTTCGTTTCTGTTTGTGTGTATCTCTTGTAGCCGTACACAAACTCCTTCCGTCTCTCCACCTTCCATTGTTCTGCCCACCTTACCCTCGAGCACAGCCTTGCAACCGTAAACGTGATTTTACACAGAAAAGTTACAAGGACTACAAAAAAAAAATGCGTCAGAGGCAAGGTAATGGCAAATTCGGTCATCAGCTTCGATTCAAATGAAAAGAAACGGCATTAGTCAAAATGAAGTAAAAGACATCAGTGAACAAACGAACAAATGATTAAATTAGCTAACAAAAAATATGTCAATGAATTGAACTTAATCTCCCAATGTAATGACCTGATGTCTTGAAACAATATCTGAGAACAGCTGCAGAACTTAAGAAGGTCTAAGAAGAGAACTAAAGAACAATAAGCGAGTCTTAACACGACAAAATAAATCACAAGTCTGACGACAATAACTTGCGCCTCTTTTCATTTGATTTTATTATCAATAAAAAAAAAATGATTGAAGAAAAAGCCTTCGTAACTTTCAAATCTCTAAATACTTGACAAGTTTTCCTTTATTTGAATGTTAAACTAAGATTCGACATTATCTCTTTCATAACCGGAATGAAATTTAATTGACATGAAATCAATTCAAAATAGAAATGAATTGAAAATTCGCTGTAAAACGTAAATTGAAAAAGCGAAAGCAGAACATTAATCGATCAAAATTGAAATGTGTAAATTTCAAATTGGAAAATTTGATTACATGAAACTTGGTTTCTCGCTTGTAAAGGATACGGGGGCACCATGGAGGACTGGGGAGAGGGGACATAGGGTGAGGTTTGTAGTTTTGATTCACAAAGCAACTCTGATAATGATCTGTTCAGTGTTAATTATAATAATTCTTGTATTGTAAATTGATGGAAATAAAATACCTTTGTTGGATAGGAAAAGTTTCACAATTTCTAAGAAATCCGTCATATCTTTTTAGACTGGCCATTTTCCCTCTCCCTGGCGTCCTTCACTTCTTTAATCTTATGCGTCACCCCCAATTTAAGATAACTCAGTCATTTCAATGAACGTGCTGTTTGCAGTTTGTTAATATCCTATAATGCGACATGTCCTAACAGGTACATTCCAGTCACACATTGTAATCATTATAATATGCATCAAGGTGAAGTTCCCTTTCAGTCGGAGCACTGATGTCGTCGGAGCACCAATACGCGATGCACTTCTTTCTCATTTTCTTGTTGGTTTGCCTGGGCGCTCCAGCCTCTGAAGGTATGGTGTCTGTTTTTTTGCGTTCTGTAACTGTAATTCCTAATTCAACTTCTCACGGCAAGCTCAGTCGTTTTTATATTTTGTTGATCAGACAAGGAGCGAACTGAAAGATGGGGGAGGGGCACACAGATCACGGAAATTGAGAATTAATCTCTTACTGAAGCAACTAACGAGCTTATTTCAGTAGGATGTCAGCTTTGCATTTAGTGAGCACTTTGTAGGTGCGATCAGTTTGACGACAAAAAAATTGTATTTATTCCATTACAGCAGGCGGATTCAAGGCCGGAAAAGAAAACGTAACAACAAGCTCACCAGGGCTGTTCGGTTGTAAGAAGATTTACTTCCAAACGCCATTTTACGGCGGACAGCAAGTAACAGTTCTCGCTTCAGTTGGCCACTCTGTGAAGAGGCAAACTCATGGGAACGGCGCTGCAGTCTGGGTTGAAGATGTCAAAGCAAGAGAGTTCACTGTCTGTCTTCTCGAATTTTTTGAGGGCTCAAATAAGTCCTTAGAGGTAAACTATCTCGCTTTTCAAACGACGCTAAATGGATCTCAAACAGGTTCCACATCCTTAAACTCTTGGACAACTAGGACGGAATGCAAGAGGATCGATTTCCAGCAGGTTAGAATTAGACTCTTAAGTAGTAAGCGAAGAAAGATCTAACGAGTTTCCGAAAAAAGGTAACCAAGATTGTCGATGAGGATATTGGAGAGATTAAATGAGTCACACAAAACAAAACTATAAGATGGTCTGTTAACCCAAAAAATGATTACATTATACAATTAATATAGTCGGATGAGTTAAATTGAAGTTGGAAGAATTAGGCCTGGCCACGCACTCAGAAATTCCTCAAAAATGAGAGAAAGATAAATAAAGAGAAGAAAAAAGTTACCAATTATTGGCAAAAACTACCTAAAAGTTCTTTAGTTCAGTTTTCTTTGCAAAATTTACCAAAAAGTCGATGATAAATCTTGAAAACAAATCATAGCGCAGAAAAAGATCTGTAGTTTAAGTAAGTTGGTTGTTTACAGTATCAAAAGCGCCGGTCTAAAATTGTCAAATTGGAGAAATCCCATAGCTCTTAAATCTCTTACTCTGATTGGTTACCAATGAGAGATATTTAACGTGGAATGACGCCTCTTAACAGCGAGACTTTGCGTGATCGTTACATTGGTGCGACAACAAAGCAATACTGACCTTTTAATCGCGTTTTCAAACCCTTTGTCGCAGTGCACGAAGCCAAAAACAAACACAACTCTTTTTCAAAGTGAAAATGAAGTTTCTGTCTGCTTTGAGCTTAATTACAACTTTCCAAAGAGATAGAAATAGCCACTTATGCATTCGAGTACCAGAAAACGACAAGATCATAACCTGGACAAGAAAATGGCCGGAGCAAACGACACATAAAGAAATAAAGAAGGCGAAATGGCAGCTTTGATAGAGAGCATTACCGCACCAAATACAAAGAAAAGCACAGCTATAGTACAGCATTCATTATGAGTACGAAGCCCATCGTTATATAGGCGAAAGTATTTCTGGAAATTTGTTTCCTCACTACAGTGAAGAAAACATTATTGAATATCTTGTACAAGATGGTTGCACTCGGCCGAAATACAGTTGCAAAGCAGACGAAGGACATCGCCTTAACCGCGTTCTTGGATAGCAAATTCACACGTCAGGCTTAAGCGGTCGTAAAACAATTATTTCATAGCCTACGCAACGACTTTCATCCGCCCAAAATCTCGGAGCTGAGAAGTAACACTGGTGCAGATTCAATAGCAGGTTACAGCTTCTGAAAAACAACGAAGAATGTCTGGGTTTGCATTTAGTCAGGCTACTGCTTAACACTAGAAGCGACTCCAGCTCCACGCAAGGTTTAAGCCAAGTTACGAAGTAACTAGAGTCTAGAGTGATCAGTAGGTGAGAGCTCTCTGATGACTGCCGTACTGGGGCATCGTCCAACAACTCTCCAGTATAAATGTTTATGATATCAATTTACAATATGCTACAAAAGCGCGCAGATCTTGGTAAGCTTTGTTGTTGCAAGAAATTCATTTTGACTTTTTAGTCTTGACTCGTTGTGTTTTCGAGAAACTTCAACTTTGAAAATTTAGCTTGCATTTAAATTACAATAGAATTTAAGCGCAAAAATATTTCTTACTTACAACTGTTTGTTCGACGCTGTTAAACATTTTGATCAGTCGATGCGGCTTTTTCATTTTGTTTTCTCCGATCGACTTTCCGATTTGTACGATATCTGTTCTTCGCGTGAAACTTAATTATGTGCAATTCACCAGTCAGGTAACGAGTTTTCTTTTCTGAAAATTGTCACTCATCTGTCAGTTTGAAAGGTGACTTGTACAAACGCTGACCATCAAAGTATGGCGCAAAAAGTACTGGAAACAAAATAGCGTCAGAGGAAAAATATATAATTACTGAATACTTCTCAATAACTAAAGAACTACAGTAAAAAGGCGCCTCTCCTGAAAAAAAAAACCGAGTAAAATGTCACTGTTGAAGTTGTTGAACTTAAGAAGCGTTTATCAGCGGAGACAAACTACAAAGATTATTTTTCTTCATCAAACACAGATACTTCTAATACAAAATATCAAAACCGATTAACAATAAGCTGATTAGTGGCTTTTGAATTTAATCATATTTTTTCTTTTGAGTCAATTAAAATATCCTTAACGGGCTCTCTAATATTTACACTTTCTGCGGCGTGTAACGCGTTGTGTGACTCACTTTTGATTATTTGAGGCATTTTGTATTTTTACCATCTCAAACGTTTTGTCAGTTTTTCAAAAGATCTGCTGCAATCTCAAAATGTCTGGAAGTTAAAGAACGTTAGACCCTCAAGCAAACATTCACTCAATCTTTCGTTATTGGTCATTTGCATACTCGTTGATCTGCTCATTCGGTCAGACTCTCACTCACTCGCTTAATTTAATAATGTTAACTTCTCTCATTACTTTATTTCAGCGGTTTTCTACTCCTCCAACCATATTTGTAACTGCTAGCCACCAATTCCCCAAGAGACCTCAAGATGCCATGGCTGTGTGGGTGGAGGACTCGCGAGTCGACAATTTCAAAATTTGTCTCAGAGAAGCAAAGATTTTCGATGGACCCCATAAAGGCATAAAAATAGTGAGTAAATGTGACTCTCGATACCTGTCATTTGTCATTCTAATCAACAAGGCTCTGCCAAAGAATTGCATCTCATCAAAGCTTAATGAAAACCATGATGAGCTCCAACTAAAGCGTGACAGTATTTGGATCATTTACATTCGTTACTTCCGGATCATCTTCCATTTTTCATGAAGCGGTTCCAGATAAGTCTTCATTGCACCAGTATAAAACAAAATCCGTTGGTTTTCTAAATAGTACAAAGAAAATATGATTTTGGTAGCTTTTTGATAAAACCATGTGGTAGGAAGCGTTCATAGGCACAGTTAATCTAGCAGTAGCTAAATGCGTAGACAAAAAGAGATTTTTTTTTCAGTTTAATAAACATTTTTTACCGAAAATAAGCGTCAATTATCAACATCTTACTGGGTTTGCGTATCTTGCTTATAATTACATGTCTTTGTCTTATATGTTGGTTGGTTTCTTTAATAATTGGCCAGTTTTAACTGCATTTTTTTATTATTATTATTATTATTATTATTATTATTATTATTATTATTATTATTATTTCTTTTCCAGAATTGGATGGCGTTTACGAATCTGAGAGTTGACAATTTCACCATAACCAACAGTCTTGTGTTTACCAATACAATCTCACCGTCTAATCAGGATAACTTCGCTTTCTGTCAAGTAAGAATTGCCAACCCGAGGCATTTTTGGTTCTTATCTAAATCCTCTTTATAATAGGGCATCAAAAAGGCAACAAATTAGCAATGCTTTCGCAACAATGCAGGAAGTTAAACTGATTGACTGTTAACGTATTGAACTATTTAAGCTGTGAGCTCACGAAATACTGTCATCTGTGATAAATAGTTTCTGAGAGCCTGTTTCATCTTTAGTTATGAAATAAACTTTTCCTCGGCTGTGATTTGGAATCCAGACAATTCAATTAGCGAATTTAAAATACAAAATACGATTAATTTAATTTAATCTTACCTCAACTAGAGACTCGCAGAAATACAGTCGATGTTAAATTATTTCTTCTTCAACATTGCAGACAGTGAACTTCACAGAACCATTTTATGCTCGTCCTTTTGTGTTAGTGACGCCAAAACGCAGTGACAACAACAACAATGTTAACCGTTCTGGGTCACGTTGTAACGCTGTTACCGCTTGGGTTGAGGTAAGTAATACTTCTTGTGAGTTTAATATGGTAAACGCTCAGGTAGTGCGGGCACAGATATCCCAATCTCATTGGAAATCATAAACATTATATGACATTGCGTACGGAACAGCGTCAACATAGGAATTTGAAAGGGAATGTAACAATCACATATAAATGACAACTCGAGATATGGAAACAATTTTCGATAAAATAGATAACCTCTTCTGTGTTTCTGTGCCTTTTGGAATTGTTTCAAAGCTATTCCACCGAATTTTAGTTTCACTGTTTCCCTGTACTGAAAAGTGCTTCAAAATTATTTCGGCGTTATAATAACCCCGAGAAAATAACATGAACCAGACCGAGTTTAATTGATCTTTTGTTTTATTCAGCATACATCTACAACTGATGCACAGGTGTGTGTGAAGAATTACAACAGCGACGCCAACAATAAAGATGTTATCACTGTCGACTACATGGTCACTGGAGGTAGGCAAAAACTGATTGCATCTTGAGATCGAAAAATCACTCGGTACAGTTAACATTCGCTTTCCTGTATCCCCTTTCCCCGTCTGTGATGTTGTTCATTACAATACTTGCAAAGCTGTGGAAGTTGGCGAAAGCCACTGGGTGGAAACCTATAACCAATTGCAGAAACGTGAGAAGACTGGGACGAGTTTCTTATATTGATTAGATTGAAAATCTAAACATGTCAACTGAAATGTTACTAAATGAAAAGTTACCCAGCCAAGTTTAAAACTTTTCAGCGGAAAATTGTTCAAATAGGAGCCTCGCAAAAGTTGCAAAATTCCATACAAATCCTTATAATTTTGAGGCTTGTCTACCCAATCCATACAAACTCTCTATTTTGGGTGATATTTGAAAAGCTACCATTTAGCTATTTTCCTCATCTAATTACTTCTATTCTTGGTAAAGACTCTCAAATTAAGTTGGTCTTTCACTTGAATATCTTAGTTTTTCAAACAAACGGAGAGCAACCTTACTCCTTCCCAGTCCTCTCACGTTTCTGCAATTGGCTATTCTTGGTTTTCATGTGACGTAATAATATTCCAAAATTAAATATTACCTTTCCTTCTGAGGTTTTAGTTTCATCAGATAAAAGACCCTGTAGGAACTTGACGTTTCGCAGTGTTTTAGTTGGACAGGGTTCTCCTTTTTGTAACAGAGCGGTTTTCACTTGAGTGTCGTAAAACCAAAACCAAAGTAATTACTTTAGCCAATAACAAAGCACACAGACAATACAATGAACCAATCAAAACTCGAAGTAATTACAGGTAGCTGACGCAAAGCGCGGGAAAACGAGTGCGAGCGCGTCACAATTGCTTTTTGTTTTACTTCTTATTGGATGAAAAAGGGGCGCGAATCTTATAAGCCAATCACGTAGCGTAGTAATCGCAAAACCAATTACTTTTCGACACTCAAATGAAAACCGCTCAAGAGCACGTTTGAATTTCCAAGCCTTTGCTTTGCGTGACATAAAAATGGCGCCCAGAGAAGGCTGTCGCGTAGGTCAAACGATGAGTTTTCGCTTTAGTTTTTGCTAACTAAACAGTGTCTGCACTAGAAGAAGCATTTATTTCAATGTAACCTGCAGAACAGGTGTGATTTTTTGCGTATTTAGGCGAAAAAGAGGCTTGGCGCTCGCCTTGCGCTCGCCTCTGTTCGCCTAGATACGGAAAAAATAAGACCTGTATTGCAGGCTAATTTCAATGTGGCTCTAGAGCAACACTTTTTCGTTTCAATAAAAAAAAAATAAGTGACAGATGTTTATATTACTTTACGGCCGCCATGTTTGTGTCCCTCCAAAGAGCACAGAAACATGGCGTTTCCATACAAAGCTCTATAAATTTGGATAAAACACTTTTGGAAATAACGCGCAAATGAAAAACAGTAGAAACTTGATTCTAGGCAAGGTTGTTTATATATCAATTCATCTATCGTATTCCAAATTCTTGTCTTTATTTATTGAATGGTTACGATTTTTAGTTTTGATCACATGACTTGTGAAAACCGAGAATAATGCCTGAAATGTGTACTAGAATATCAAATCGTTTCCTGACAATTGTTTTTGTCTCGCCAGACTTGGATCCTTGCATAGATGTGGCATGTCATTATCACTGCCTGTGTAAAGCGTTTGGACCAAATGATGCTCGCTGCGTTGCTGTTGACAGTTGTCCATCCTACCAAGAACCAGTCTGCTCATCAAATGGCACAACATACGACAACGAGTGTTTGTTTCGACAGGAAATGTGTGTTCAGCGACTGAATTTCTCTGTGCAACACCCTGGTAGTTGTGAAGGTTAGAAATTATTCTACTCAGAAATTTCTGATGATGTGATGAAGACGATGGTGATTACGATCGACAAACATGGATAGTTTGTACAGATTAGTGTTTTGCACTGTTATTTTTTTAAAGGATTTCCTTTCCAACGAGGTCGCCGTCACATGCCACACATTCCTTCATTGGGATATTCTAATTGTGAAGTAATTCGACTCAAGCCTTATGTCTTCTATCCTGATAAATCACTTGAAGTTCAGATTACTGTCAATCATATCGACACTAGTGACAAGTCATATGTTCATGATGCCGCAGTGTCGTGGGTGGAAAATGTCAATTATGATAGATTCACTGCGTGTGTGATGGCGGCAGGCTACAATGAACGGAAATCAAAATCTAATGTGACAGTTGATTGGATGGCGTACCATGGCCAAGGGGCTCCAGTGGGTGGTGTTGCTGGGGAAGTGCGGATATCACAATGGTGGACTGGAACCACTTGTAAATCTGTCAATTTTCCATCGGTAGGTACTTTTCCGTTTTATTTTACAACTCGAGTCCAAGAAAAATGATTTCGAATAGCTTATCCTCATAGTTTTCGGATTTAGTTCAATATAATATGTTTTTTTTAAAGTAATCAACTAATACAGGACCTTTCACTCAGCCATTGGAGCATTGGCCATTCCCAGATTTCAAAATCTTCGCTACTGCTACACAGCACGAAAGGTAACAACAACAACAACAACAACAACAACAGTAGTAGCATTAGTAAGGGGAACATCAACTGTAACAGCTTGTGTTTTGTTTGCTTTCTGTGCAGGGAAAGTTTTCAGTGATACCTTCAGTGCTTGTTACCGCTGCTCACTATCGTGCCGGACTCAAGCGTGACGCTGCCAGTGTGTGGATTGAAGACGTCACGCAATCCTCGTTCAAAGTTTGTTTAAGAGAGCTGCAGAACTACGCAGGATCTCACGACGATGTTTATACTGTAAGTGTCTAGATAACCATAAGGAGCTGAGTGATCCTTATCACTTACTTTAACCTCTTAACACTCGTCTTTTGCATTGGTTGCTAACTTTACCATTTTTTTACCATAGGCACTTATCAAAGTAACAAGAAATAGAATCTTGATTTTGGCGTTTGATTAGGTTAACTTACTTGAATATTCGAAAAAATACTCTTACTATCTCAATTTTCTAGGTAACATATATTTATTTTTCTCTTTTAGAAATGGTTGGCGTTTTCTTCTCTCCACAAGCCTCTTTTTACAGAACACAGTTCAGTTTATTTTGCTAACACCCAACATCCACCTGCAGATTACAACAATGCCTATTGCAAGGTTGGTATCTATTTCTCCTTATTAGAGAGCTTACCAAGAATTACTTTTCCAAAAATTTCAAGAGTTAAAATTCAGTTTCCTAGTGGTCAAAGTTGAATAACATCCCGCTTACTAAATGCGAGTTTTTCTTTAGGATATCAGCTTCACTGAAAAGTACAACAGCACCCCGAACGTGTTTGTTTCCGCAAACCATTCATCTAGCGGTGGAAATCGACAACCAGTACACAATGGAATAACTGCTTGGGTGGAGGTAATTCTGTTTGTTTATTTCTTTAGGCATTTCCATAGCAATTTTTACTCGCTAGTCGAACCAAATCTCATCTATTTGACAGACTTCTTGGTTTCCTCCAAAATTCGTAAGTTGGTGTCCAGCGCAGTTGTCACGGCAAAACCGAATGGGAAAGTCAGAGTCTGCATTGACCCAAGACCCCTGAACAAGGCACTCCATCGAAGTCACTACCCTCTGCCTGTGATTGATGACATTCTGCCAGACCTTGGGAAAGCACGAGTTTTCTCCAAAGCAGACTTGAAAGATGGCTTTCTCCAGATAGAGTTAGATGATGAATCGAGTCGCCTTACTACCTTTCAGACGCCATGGGGCCGTCATCGCTGGTTAAGAATGCCTTGTGGAATCAGCCCGGCGCCTGAATACTTCCAGCAGAAGCTTGATCAAAACTTGCAAGGATTGCCTGGCATTTACAGAATAGCAGATGACCTACTGATTACTGGTCAGGGTGACACCAAGGAAGAGGCAGATAAGGATCATGATGCAAACCTTGTACGCTTACTTCAAAGATGCAGAGAGAGGAACATAAGATTAAACAAAGCAAAGTTCGACTTCAAATGCCAGCAAGTGACATTCATTAGGCATCTGTTAAGCAGTGAAGGAGTCAAACCTGACCCAAAGAAGATTGCTGCCATAGTGAACATGGAAACTCCCGTTGATGTCCAAGGCGTACAGCGTCTCATTGGCATGGTCAAGTACCTTTCGAAGTTCCTTAGTAACCTGTCTGAGTTATGTCAGCCTCTCCGCAAGCTTACGCACAAGGATGCTGAGTGGCAGTGGACACAGGACAAGAACATGCTTTCCAGTCTCTCAAAGTGGCTGTTACACAAGCCCCAGTCCTCAAGTATTTCAGCCCAGAAGCCCAAACTGAAGGACAAGGTGATGCATCACAAAATAGGCCTCAGATTTGTCTTATTGCAAGAGGGTCAACCAGTTACATATGTGAGTCGTGCACTCACCCCAGCAGAACAGAGATATTCTCAGATTGAGAAAGAACTTCTAGGTCAGGTCTTCGGGCTAGAGCACAATCATCATTACACATTTGGAAGACGAGTGAGTTTGTGGACTGACCACAAACCTCTGATATCGATTTACAAGAAGACTCTCGCTTCAGCTCCAAAGCGTCTACAGAGACTTCTGTTACGACTCCAGCAGTATGATGTTGACCTAAGGTACAAGCCTGGCTCTGAAATGTACCTAGCTGACACCCTATCTAGAGCTTTCCTCAAGAACACCATCCAGTCTAAGGCAGAAGAGGAAGCTGAAACTATCCATGCAACCGATTTCCTCCCTATCTGAGAGCCCCAGCTGAGGGAAATTCAAGCAGAAACAGCTCAAGATGACACTCTTCAACAGCTGAAGAAAACCATCATTAGTGGATGGCCTGACACGAAGAAGGAAGTCCCCACGTGTCTCCAGCCGTATTTCTTAGTCGAGATGAGCTATCAGCTCAGGATGGTCTAATCTTCAAAGGTCAGCGCTGTGTCATTCCCCTGAGCCTGCGCACAAAGATTAAAGAGAAGTTGCATGGAGCCCACAGCGGAATTCAGAGTTGACTCCGACGAGCAAGAGAAACCGTGTATTGGCCAGGAATGAATTCCGACCTAACTGACCACATTTCGAAGTGCGACATCTGTTCATCTTACCAGTCAAACCAAGCAAGGGAACCTCTCATCTCGCACGAGATTGTTGATCGGCCTTGGCAAAAGATTGGTGCAGATGTTTTCACGCTTGATGGTACAGACTACCTTTGTGTGGTTGACTACTACTCAAGTTACTTCGAGATAGACAGACAAGAAACTAAGACCGCAAAGGGAATAGCTAAGATACTCCGCAAGCTGTTTTCAGTCCATGGAATCCCAAATCAGCTAATCAGTGACAACATGCCATTCAGTTCTCAAGAATTTAAAGAGTTTGCGGCCAGCTACGAGTTTGAAGTCATTGCAAGTTCACCTGGCTATCCTCAGAGCAATGGCAAGGTTGAAAATGCCATCAAGAAAGCAAAATCCATCATGAAGAAAGCCAAGTAAGCAGGCACAGACATCTACTTATCCCTGCTAGACTGGAGGAACACCCCTTCTGAAGGAATGTCTAGCTCCCCTGCCCAAAGAATGTTTGGACGCAGAACAAGAACACTGCTCCCTACCACCAGGTACTTGTTAAAACCAAAGGTCCAAGAAGATGTGAAGGAGAAACTTCTCAAGCAGAGGTTCAAACAAGCTAAGTATTACAATCAAAACACCAAGGAGCTTCCGCCATTACAGACAGGAGAAGTTGTCCGTGTAGCCCCCAAACCAGGCGACAGAGCGCCGAAATGGTTTAAGGCACGGGTGGAAGACCAGGTTGATATCCGTTCTTACGAAGTTAGGACAGAAGACGGCAGACTGTACAGAAGAAACTGTAGACACCTCCGCCAGTCTAAGGAACCATTTGCTCAGACTTCTGAAACCGGTTTAGTTCGACCACAACAGAACAACCAGTCCACAGCACCTGCCGCATCTGAACCAACAAGACCCCAGGTTACAGGTCAACCAATCCAAAACAACCTTGCTGGTCAACCGAAGCAAAAAGAGCCTGTGACACATTCCCCAAGCCAGGAGCCACCATGAAGCCCAGTTAAACCAACACATGTGACCAGGAGTGGACGAGTTTCTCGCCCCCCACAGTACTTACAGGACTTCGTTACAGAAAAATAAGGACTTCAGGATATTCACTGGTAGCCTAAGTTGTTTCATTGTTACTGAACTAAGGTTAAGACAAGTTAACAGACATTCAGTTTTCAGTAGTTCTTTAATACAAGTTTAGAGACTTTGACTTTAGTCGTTTAATTCATCATGGAAAGCTTGTTTGTCTTAAGCTTGTTTAAATTTGTCAATTTTAAAGCCTGGTTCACACTTGTGCGATAAGCATAACACAAGCGACATAAGCATAAGCATAAGCACAAGAAAAAAGGAATGTTCCTTTTTTCTTGTGCTTATGCTTATGCTTATGTCGCTTGTGTTATGCTTATCGCACAAGTGTGAACCAGGAACATGTTCCTTTTTTCTTGTGCTTATGCTTATGCTTATGTCGCTTGTGTTATGCTTATCGCACAAGTGTGAACCAGGCTTAACTTTTGTCCTCAAAAAAAGGAAAGGTGTGACGTCATGCGTAGTCACATGACTGTCAGACCATGTGCTCGTTTCTTTGGAATTAAACATGGACTTGTTGTTGTTGTGATGAAGACTCTTTGTCGTCTTTATTACCTTGTTTGCGCCCTCAAATAGCGTAACATTACAGTCAACGCAGAATTAGGATCGTATTTTTTCACAGGTATTAAATTGAATGCCGGGAAAATCGTAAAATTCAAGTTGGCGTCTCTAAGACGTCTGTAGTCATAATCGACTAAAACTTTTCCTGTTGTACAGATAGTTGAGCTCTATCGATCTACTGGGGCAGATAATTTTATATTGATTAGTCTTACTAGGACAAGAAAGCAATATTCAGAATGTCACCATAAGTGTTGTGAAAATTATCCTTTAAAATACAGTCTGAAAAGCGACTGCTTATTTTTGTTCTTTTTTTCGCAGGACATCAATAAGACCGGTGTGCGAGTTTGCTTAAAAGAGTTGTACGACACAAAGTATGATCCACTCTCCATCTCATACACTGTCCTGTCAGGTACGGACAAAATAATTCATCGTTAATTTTACTATTTTCTAGATCAGTGGCTTAGCTCATTTGGTATCCAGGCTATGTTTTAGTAACTTTTTTCTCTTACGCTGTTAAAAATATGATCTTAGAGACCGAGTTATTTTTAAATTAGATTTTCAGAAGTTAATTTCATACCAAGCGAATTCCAGTGTTTCAGTTAGGAGCAAAAATGCCAAAATATGTGGAGGCTTTGAAGAGACATGATAAGCAACTATTTCCTCTAAACACACTCAAGACATTCTTAATGATTTCTTTTACTTCTTATGGATATATTTTTGTTTATATCTACAGACATTTGCCAGCCAGGATGGACTTACTTTGGTGGTTATTGCTACTTTTCAAGCCCCGCATGCGCCACATGGTTGACCGCTGAGTCAAACTGTTCTGAGATGAACTCTGATCTGGTTACAGTGCACAACCAGGAGGAAAACGTATTTATTCAGCACCGTCATTTTGGCGATAGATCATGGATAGGGCTGAATGACCGCAGTGTCGAAGGCTCTTTTGTGTGGACAAACAAGGAAATTAGCAGTTTTAGGTTCTGGGCTCTAAAGCAACCAAACAACTGGAACAACGAAGATTGTGTGCACACTCTTGGCGTGCGGCATGGATACACTTGGAATGATGTACCATGCGATAACTGCTTCAACTTTACTTGTTTTACAGGTGATAAATCCCTTGTTTAATGCGGTTAATTTACATTGTAATCTAGAATAAAGAACAGTTGACTCCCCAGGATAATCTTGTACGCTCAAAGAGGCTACGTGGTTAATTTTCAAAATAAGCTGTTACAAACCAGTCCTGTAAACATTATTCATGCATTTGATGACCATTTAATTGCTTTCCAAATTTAATTTTTGCAGACCTAGAGGAATGCTCGACCAACACTCATGACTGTGACGTGAATGCAGATTGTGTGAATACCGTGGGCTCATATTCCTGTAAGTGTAGAGCTGGATATACCGGAGACGGACAAACTTGCAATGGTAAGAAATCTACCACAACCAACCAAGAAACGACAATGAATTTCATGATAATGGCAGTCTATTTTTAACAACTAAAATTTCTCCTGCATTGAAGGGCCTACAAAAAACTGAAACGAACTACTCTTGTGCAGTGAGAACGCTGATAGGGAAAAGTTCAAGTCTTTCATAACTTTTTTAAAAACAATTTCAAAGCCTGCACCATGCAGTGGTTTATAACCAGGTTAATATAAATCATCCAAAAGCAGAGAATGAGTCAGACAGTGTGAAAAGTAAAATAAATCGTTTGTCCATTAAAACACTTTTGCTTACCTTAAATTTTCGGCGGATTGTTTTCTGTCAAGCTGTATGCTCTTTTTTCGGTAAAATGGTCAGTTTAACGGTGGCTCAACTGACGTTTATCCATAGTTACTCCTTTAATCTTGTTTTAGATTTAGACGAGTGCACTTCAAACTCTCATAGCTGTGACGTGAATGCTGTTTGTAACAATACTCGAGGATTTTATACTTGTGCGTGTAAACCTGGATATTCAGGAGATGGCAAAAATTGCACTGGTAAGCTAGTCTGCAAAAGAAGCACTATAAAGTATATTGATAGAAAAAAATTCTTGGGAAGGATGGGACATAAATATCAGGCTATTCGGATACCGCATTGCACGAGTTTTTTTCTTGTTTCTAATTTTTTGCAATTTTCAATTTTTTTTCCGCGATTTTGCGATCAAAATTTTCCCTGTGATACCCTATTGGCGAAATTATACAGCCAAGCCTCATATGCAGAATCTTGTTGATGTCATTTATTTCAAACGTCTCTTCAAATAAAACGATGAAATTGCTTAGAGTACACGACAGGTGTAGCCGCTAAAACGTCGACAGAAAAGAATCATCTGAAGACACATTATATCGGCCACACTTCGGAAAACGTAATTGTTCAATATCGTGCAGGTTAAGTCTGGATACGAGCCAGATGACTCATTAGGCCGCAACTTATCTCAGTTTGCGCGTAGCAAGAAGCGACTAGAAATATTTCAACTCTCCCCTGGATGGGATGCTAGTTCATTACAGGATTACCCAAGCTTAAGTACGTCGCTACTCATTTGGTGGAGAGAGGTACTGTGAGAATTAAATGTCTTGCCCAAGAACACAACACAATGTCCCCAGCCAGGGCTCGACCACAGACCGTTCGATACTAAGGCGTGCACACTAACCATCCTAGAGCGCCTTAACTCACCTTACCGCACCTTACCGCGTCTTACTGCGCCTTATCGCCTTACCCGGTCTTACCGCGCATTGGCGCGCCTTACAATTTACGTGTAGTGGAACAACAAGCAAACGCCTTGAACGCCACTTTCTGAAAATTGCAAAAAAAACAAAAAAAAAAAAAACATACCTAGCACGAAAAACCAGTCTTTCACAATTCCAAAAAATTCGTTTTGACTCGAAACAAAAAGTTTCGCCGATCCGTAAAATTAAACTCCCGCTGAAATGTTGTGCCATACGGTAACCAATTTATAGTATGTAAAATATATTTGTAATTTTCAGTGAGCTAAGTCTCGTTTTGGATGTAACATAAAAAAGAATGAGTATTTATTTTGGCATATTCACTGAGAAACCTCCAGGGTATAAACCATAGATCCCAAACAATGACATTTCTCAGACGTTCGTTGGAAAACGGCTTCTTTTGATATACAAACATGTCCTATTGACCAGGAACAGCAATATGGCTGCCATGTAACAAAAGTCTCCAACAAAGACTATTCACTTTGAGAGGTTTTATTAACAAACATGGTGAGCCTCTAATCACGACACGCACTATTAAATTTACGATAAAGTACTACCAATTTAATATCAACGAAAACTCCTTACTTCTTACATGGAATACTTTTTGTGACAAAGTAATTTATTTCTTTTGTTTCTTCTGCCCTGTCCCTTATTACTCTCAGATATCGATGAGTGCGTCAGCGGTGTACACGACTGTCACCGTTCAGCTTCATGTACAAACACTGTAGGATCCTACACATGTACGTGTAACCATCCTTTATCAGGAGACGGAAACACTTGCAGGTACACCGCGGCAGGTGAGCATTTCACGTTTATTGTGCTTCAATTCAGGTAATTGCAGCGGTTAGAGTTATGCTAAAATTGTCCACAAAAAAGATATCAAAAAAACAAACAAAAAACCCTTGAGATTTCTTTTGTGAATGGGTTTTAAAAAAGCAATTCGCCAAAACTTATTCATGAATGGTACTTCTTAGAGGTCGACATCGGAATATTCGGACCGCCCAGGGAAACAATCAAAATTTAAAATTCTCCTTTCCATCTTAGATAAGCTTGTCATACTAAAGAAAGACTTACTGTTCCAATTTCGAATGAACACGACTCAGTAATGTTGTTAGCAACCTCATCGTGCTACTGCAGACACTTTTGACATCAACATTAACCCCATTCAGAAAAGGAGTAGTGTATAGCGAAAATATAGCCAAGAGGCCTTTAACCGTCACTAAAACATTTTACAACGTTTATAAAGTCTGTCGAACTTCATGAATTTATCTGACGCTGATTCTTTCTTTGAGAATCATCTGACGTCGGATAGGAGCATACGTTATGATTTTACTTTTTCATGACAAATATTATCCGAATATTTTCCTGTTTCAAAACTTAAAATCATCTATTACGAGAGTTGATCGCTGCAAATATAGGACGTGGTTTCAGATAAAAATATTTTAAGTTGCACGGTGGGATATAACGACCACACCTAATACAGCTTTGGTTAGTGTTACATTTACAGTTCAAGTAAAGTTGGTCACTTTAAAAATGGTGAAGATGAGTACAAGTGTTATTTTATTTCTTATCAAAACCAATTTTCAACATGGCCCTTTAAAAAATTTGCTAGGTACAAAATGGATGCAAAGAACGTTCTTATATGTTATTTTTGCAGCGGGCCTTAATTATTCCAGCATTGTGGGAAACAGCCAGAATTTTTTGACGTGGCTGGATAAATGGTTAAAGCCTGTGACTCGTCAATCTTCTTACTGGAATCGCTGTTACCAGGCAACTGTAAATGGCTGGTCTTCCTATACGTTCCATTCAAACTGTGACGGTAAAGGTCCAACGGTCACAATCATCCGTGTTGGAAAATATATTTTTGGAGGATACACAAGTGTCTCATGGAGTAAGTGACATGATCAATTTCATCTTATCACAGGCGACCCAAGCTCAAGCTGTGAGTCAGCAATGATCATATTGCCCAATAGCGTTCATGGAGAAAAGAGAGTTTTAATTAACCATTTGTTTTATAACATAACATTGAGACATTGGCACAACAGAAGTCTTTTAGCGTCCATACCACGCTGCTCGCGTCAATGTGTCACGCAATGCCTTTTTCAGCTCGCGCTCTGAAGAAAAACATTTTCTTTGACGTTGATATTGTGGTAAAAAACAAATCGAAATGTGGTTTATCGTGGTCTGTACTCTTACCGACAACGAGTACGTGTCATTACTAGTTTCCCAGACATTACTTTCGTATTGTTTCTGCATATTAAGCGAGTTTGTAAAAGTTTTTGAAAGGAAAGTCTGACGCGTACAAGCAGCTCATTTGCATAATGCAGCGCGTGCTTTTTCAAGTCCGAATCGGTGTTTTCAGTTGTCAAGACAAATATTTATTTCGTTATCTTTGATATTGTGGTAAAAAACAAATCGAATGTGGTTTAGCGTCGTCTGTTCTCTTATCGACAACGATACGCGTTATTACAGTGGTCAAAATGAGCACAAATTGAGCTACATCACAAAGCGCGCGCTTTGCTTTAGGTATTGAGTACGTCAGCAGCATACACCCATGGGCAAATAGTAGATGCTGAATTAGCCAATCAGAGCGCGCACCTTGCTTTAGTTATGTTATAAAAAGAATTAAAAGAAGAATATTTACAATATGGATTAAGTAATTTAAGAGCCAGAAAATTCTGAACAAAATGTTTTACATTACTTCCATGAAGTATAACAACGTCTCTTTACTGATTCGAGACGGTTTTATGGAGATATCAATGTGAAAGACCTTTATAGGAAGCGGCAACAGTAAGGGAACATAAAAAAGGGTAATACTAAAGAAAACAAAGTAAGTCAACCTGATAAACAGGCCGATAGAAACACTTGCAATCTTTATACAGTATGGTATTCCTGGCTTACTGAGAGCTTTACAGCTCGAATTTTATGAAATTTATAAATTAGAAATCATGTTTAGTCTAAAATCGAGGAAGAAGTTCCCACTCTCCCTTCGGGCTTGGTCATCAGAGAATTCAAATTATTTAAAACTTAGGACACATTTACACACAAGAACAAGAGAACTTAAGATAACCACTGAAAGATATGATGCCGAGCTAACAATAATAGTTACATTTTGTGAACCAATCAAATTAACGCTGTAATACGACATTGATACACTTTTTTAAGTGTCATTAAACATCAAAAATGTTGAACTTCTTTTCAAATCAGGTGGTTGCTCATGGTACTACGATTCATCAGCCTTTCTCTTCTCATTGGTTAACAAGCCTGGTTGGCAGCCACTAAAGCTAGATCAAACAGGACAGTATAGTTATCGGAGAAGCTATTCCATCTACAGCTGCTCTTCCTATGGACCAACATTTGGAGGAGGACACGATATTCACATTCACAACAACGCTGCATCAAACACCAACTCATACTCAAACCTTGGAGAAGAGTACAGCCCGCCACCTGGCAACAGCTTTAGATCCTCCTTCTCACAATCATTCCTGGCGGGTAGTTACAACTTCCGACCTGACGAAGTCGAAGTCTTCTATGAAACAACCTGAAGAAATCACGGAGTTTGGAGTCTTAGTTTTACGCAACCTGCTCAGTTCAATTAAACCTTTCCAAATTTATAAGGGTTTATACAAACTGTTGGTAAATTATAGAAGTGAAATACAATCAGAAAATTTCAATATCACCGATGATATGTCAATCAATACGTGCAAAATCGTTTAGTCACGTAATTAAGTCTAATACAAACATTTTTACTTTTAGCGTACTTCTTTTCAGTGTAATTTCCATTAAAGGCTGTTGTCATGGTTCGGTGTTATAACAAGCTTTATCGCCGGAGACTTCTCCGAGAAATTGCTTCCGTATTTCATGCTTAACACACGTATTGTTTAGCCACCAAACTTTAACAAAAGTAAATAACACCGTGTTGGGTTCAGATTAACTCCCTCGCGCCGAATAAAAAAAAACAAAATTAAACTTCAATATTCATTACCGCTAAATTCGAAACTCGATAAAAACCGTTGACATCTACGCTAAACTTTGGGCATCAGCCAATCTGCTTTTACAAATCATAGTCTGTAGTTACTGAAGTACATGTGTTTCAGTAAAAAGTGAAAAAGGTAGTAGTTTATACTCGCACTATAACTTGCACATGCGCTGAACCGTGAAAGTATCCCATAAGGAGGAGAATCTTGTTACTGAATATTGTTACAGGGTTCCAGTCGGGTTTGATTTCTCATTTTATTCAAGTAAAGTGAATTTAGAAAAACGGTTGATTGACAATGAGAGGTCATTTAGAGAAGGCATTTGTTTGTTTTTGTTTGTTTGTTTGTTTGTAGTAATTATGAATTATGTTTTAGGAGTGTTAACGTATAAAAGTGTGAAACACACCGTTATAAAAGCTTGTAACAATAAAATAGAGCAGGGCGAAAATAACGTGTTGTTTTATGTTTGTGTTTGTTCTTATTTAGGCGGGAAAAAATCATTCATCACTTTTACTGTGAATTGCCAATGCTCAACCCACCTTGAGGGAATCATGGTAGTTTATTTGTTATTCTCTGTAACACCCTAAAGAAGGAAGGCCGTGCCTACCGAAAAATTGGAAAATATATTCCAACACTGTGTAATCAGCCTTGCTAATTTTCGTCTTAAAATGTATAACCTGTACATCGACTTCATGTTTATGTTATCGGAAAGTGAGCTTTCAATTGGTCAGCCAGATATTATCTAATATTCAAAAGAAAAATGAAATTTTCTTTCCGTCATGACCGGGACCCGAATTTCTTCTTTGTTTGACAGTGCGGATATCGGATTTGGGGGTGAGTGATCAATTCGCGGGCAAATAAAGAAAAGAAAAGAAAAGAAACGGCAGTTTCTTAAATCTGCGGTAACACTACTGCTTCTGGGTACATTCTGGCGCGCATGACAATGAAAAGAGAAAAGAGTTAGGGAGGTCAAGGCAAGAAAAATATCACTCTTGGTGTCATCATTTTATCGCCTACTGTCCAATATGAGACACTGGATTACTCTACAGCTGGCTCGGTTTTCATTGTTCTTTTCTTTGGTGGTGAATTTGATTAAAACGAGAAGAACGAACGGAAAAGGGTCCGCCATAGCTAAATTTTCACAACGCAAGAATTCGAGCGCTTCACTGTGATCTCTAATTATCTCTAGTTCATAATAAAAACAATGTTTTTACAAAGTGAATTTTCCAAAAAAGACACTCTCTTTCTTCGAAGTTCGACGAAAATCACAAGAAGTTAATATAACTGGTACATAGTTACTCTATTGTGAAACCACCCTGGACACTGAAAAAAATCCTCGGTTATTAACTTATATGAAAAGAAAACGATACTTTTCTCTTTCCGAGAAAGACATCAAGATAGCGCCATCGATATTACTGTTACTGATTAACATACCTGGGAATAAAAGCATATCTTTTTCTTTGAAATAGCCACTGAAGATTTATCGTCAAAGTAAAGTATCAGCCGCTGGAGAAAAATCCTAAGAACAAATTTTCATTTTGTTTTTCGGTGTTTTCCTGGAACAACTAACAGCTGTAAACAAAACACTTTCGGTTAAAACCGGACACAAATTCCGCTAAAGATGTGATCAAGTATCCAAGAGCAGGATCACTTAGGTTCAAACCACACTCGTCTGACCAGTCCTATCAAGTTATCAGAGTAAAATATCAGATTTTTCCTCTGCGCATTAAGTTTTGTCTGCATTTTGGTTTCTATGGAGAAATTGTGTGATCACAGTTTTAAGTTTCAAAGGTGTGTTTAAGGAGATTCACTTGAGCGCACTTCCTTCGAAGTCCGATTAAAGTCTTGGGAAGATGATAGAATTACCTGACATGGTATCCCAATCGTGGAACCACAGGGAAAGCTAAAATAATCATTAGTTATTAGCTAAGGTAAGAAAACGGTTCTTTTCTCTTTCTGGGAAAGAGATTAATTAAGACAACAATATCGCTAAAACTGTTTCGTTGCAGTTGATTAAGAGAGGAAAAACTATTTTCAGCACAGAAATATTCCCCGGGAAAAACATTCACATCTTGTTGAGCAGTAAAATTGTCAACTGCTAGAGAAAGCACATTATTGAAAGAACGTATTTGCATTTTGTTCTCAGTGCTTTCCTTGAAAGACTAAAACAATTGATAAACAGCTCGCTACATTCGGTCCGTTCAAAAACGACCCAGGGCCAATGTTCCCCCGCAGTCCGGCCCTCGCGCGAGGTTAGGTCTGAAACTTTTATTCCAGGCTGGCTATCCCCGGTACCACCTGATCTGTACCATCCCCCCTCACAGGAGGGCCCCCTTCCATGGGCCCCTACTCCTCTGTCGTCCTTCCCTGCCACCCAAATTTTACCCACAGCCAGTGTTGTATTTCCAAATGTAGTACCGTTAGTGGCATTTCAGATCAGGCCTCGAAAGAGGATCATTATTACCAAAACAAAGAGAGAATGAGATAAATTGGATATCAGGTCAATAAACATCAAGAAATAATGACAAAACGCAAAACAAATTTTTATTATTTTGTTACCATACAAATTCCATTCTTAGTGGCCACAGCCTATGAAAACATGCCAAATGATCTTAAAATTCTTGGAAAGGGAATATTGTGATCTTGCTTTTTTCGATTATGTCACACAGAGTTGGTACAAATTCCATTTTAAGCCACAGCCAATGAAAACGCATCGAGTGATCTTAGAATTCTTGGAAAGAGATAAAAAACAGGATACTTGAAGCCGGTATCCTATTTGATTCAACAAGGTAGGCAAGCTTGTTTTAGTGACCAGTTAATTTATCAGGTCTTTTTACAGCTGATAATTCGAACCAAACACTGACTTTTAATGTTGTTATCGTTTAATTCTTTATTTCTTAGGACGCTCTGAGTCAATTCATCAGCTTAATATCTGGTATTTATTTTCATTTAAGGTGGTTGGAAACAGTTTCCAGTACTTTCCAAGACTAATAGTTTGATGGGTCATTATAACCACTCTATACCAGTTGATGCCAAAGTCATGGTATCAACAAACTACCCAATCATCGAGGAACAAGTTGCTGTTATTATTGCAGCACAATAGGTTACCATAGCAACAATATGACCTGCTAAAAACAGGCCTTAATTTTAGGCTTAAGCGCTTATAACTCAAAAACGAGCTCGGTGACCCCCATTTTTTATTATGGAATTGTAATCAGCATGATAAGATGCAACTTTTTGCAAAGTTTAAAAAAATTCTACGAAGGGGGTTCAGAGCCACCTTAAATGTTCGAAAATTTAGGGTGGCTCTGAACCCCCATCGTAGAATTTTTTTAAACTTTGCAAAAAGTTGCATCTTATCATGCCAGGAGCCATAATCAGGGACGGAGACCGTAAGGCTTGGGATGCGCGTGGACCCATGATATGGGACAATTTTTCTATTTTTAGAACAAATTGCGCCATCCTGACGTCATATATCCGCGCTGATCCACACACGTGTCTTGGCCTCTCGCGTAGATGTTGTCACGTTGCGTGATGAAATTGTGAGAGTTTCGAGATCCTGTTGCCGATTTTTCACAGCAATGGCAGGGAATAAGGCAGAGAAGAAGAAGCAGGGCTCTTCTATGTACTTTTATGCTCTGATTTAATGGAAAAGGTGTGTTTTTCAAGGTAGAGAATTTCTTTAATTTCGCACTGTGAATGAATAAAATCCGCTCGCCGGCTAGTTGTACGCGTAAACTTGTGTGTTTGTTCTATAGAGTTCTGTAAGAACACTGTTTACTCCGGTATCGAGCTGTTAATTTGTGAGTTTGCCAAACAATGCTTAATCATAACCAAAACCTGTTTTTGATAGTTTCTTGTTGTTTCTGCTCGTTTGGCTAGTTTGCAAAAGTTTTTGTCTGACGCGTACGAGTAGTTCATTTGCATAGTGCAGCGCGTGCACTTTCAAGTCCGAGTCGGTGTTTTCAGATTGTCAAACAAAATCGTGAAAAAGATTTGTTTCGTCGTCTTTTGTGCTGAGATACTACAACAATTTTCACTAACGTTCGCCAAAAGGCTACTAACATCATGTGTGTTTCTTTCACATAGTGAAACTTTACGCTGCGAAAATAAAATAGACAAGGAGTTTTAACTCAATCGAAATCTTTATTCTAGTTTAGTTTACAAGCGTCATCGTAACTTTTCTGATTATTTCTGCTGTTTTCAGATATTTTCAGCTAAGCTTTTACTATGTTCTCAAACATTAATCAACTTAAACATTAGAGATATTATATGAGTTCGATATACGTTTCACACCAAAGTGCGAAGTTCAATTTGTCATGTTTTACTAGCTGTGCAAAACACGCATCGGCGGGCGCTCTTATAATACTCCCGACAACAGACAATTTATTGGATTTACACAAACAAAACTAAGCAGCATCTACGGACAAAAACCTATTGCCATTTATTGGGCCTAAACGCCGCTATATCCAACTAGTTCTTTTTTCTTCTGTGTTATGGAAAAGCTGTTAATCTTCTTCATATGTGAAATTTAGATTGGAGTAATGTGAAGTTGTCGTAAAAGGAGCAGGGGAACTCAACTTGGTCAGAGATAAAAAGCGGGACATACCTAAATTAGGCACCGTCTTCACTCAGACTGGAGCAACTTACGGCGGAAATACTTAATCAAAATTCCAACAGCCATGAAGGCGTTGAGTGATGGGCCAAAAGGATCCAAAAGCATACACGATTTCGGGAATTTCGGACGCCATTTCCCCTGCGCGACATCCGCGAAAATCCTCGCAGCAATGTGCGCGCGTGTGCCGCAGGCGATGGCGCAATTTGTTCTAAAAATAGAAAAATTGTCCCATATCATGGCGCCAACCCCAATACTAGAAATGGCGCGCGCTTACGGTCTCCGTCCCCGATTATGGCTCCTGATCATGCTGATTACAATTCCATAATAAAAAATGGGGGCCACTGAGCTCGTTTTTGAGTTAAAAGCGCTTAAACCTAAAATTAAGAGTGTTTTTAGCAGGTCATATTGTTGCTATGGTAACCTATTGTGCTACAAAAATAACAGCAACTTGTTCCCCGATGATTGGGTAGTTTGTTGATACCATGACTTTGGCATCAACTGGTATAGAGTGGTTGTAATGACCCATCAAACTGTGAGTCTTGGAAAGTACTGGAAACTGTTTTCAGCCACTTTAATTCCTCACCAAGTTTGATACAGAAAACCAATCGATATCTTGCCCGACTAAGCTTCGCTATCTTTGTCACCGATCGTTTATTTCTGGGCCTTATCGACAAATCACAGAAGTCTATCTCGGAAGTGAAGTGAAGTGAAGTGAAATAAATTCGGCTTGGCATTTCTCTGGAGCTGTAACCCCACACTGCTAGGTGTTTGCAACCAAAACCGCATCGCTTGAGGAAGAACGGATGTTAACTGAGTTTTCAAGTAATTATGTACATTAATCGGCTCGGTTGCATGCACTTCGAGTTTTGCCCCTTTTTGGAGTTCTTTAAATATAGAGTTAATTTTCAACCAAGAGTTTAGAATAATGAGGAAAGGCGGGGAGCACAGAAGGGTCGAACTAAATTGGGATGGTGTCCGAAAGTACAATCTTGATTGAACGATGCCACAAAACCATCACAAGACAATCTTGTGACTTCGATAACAATAGCGAATTCATTTGTAATAATCAAGAGTATCACTGCAAAATAACTTAGCTTCGCTTTCAGCGACCGGTATAAGACGTGTCATGTTTCTCGCATTCATCCTCTTTGTATCCAGACCGGACACACTCAGCGAGTTCGACCCTCCTCCTCCCTCCTCCACCTCGTTTACATTATGTATTTGTAATAAAAGCACTTTGCCTTTATTCTCGTACCCTCACCTTTGCAAGAACTCTACAATTATAATTTGTTAATAATGTATTTGATATTAGTTTTAATCAATAAATCGGTCATTCTGCTTGGTCAAAATTCATCCCAACAACGACTCGTCTGCTTTCGATTTCTTGCAGCGCTCTAGCAAACAAAGCTCGACTGTTGACCTAAAAAACTGGGCGCAGCGCTAGCTTTATAGTTTTAATTCTGAGAAACAAGGGAAGAGACATAAATAATAATTAACGGACAATGACAGAATGTGTGTGCTTTAAACGAGAAAATTGCATCGCTTCATCAAAATTAATTTGGGAGTGATAATAGTGATCTTACAAATAGTATACCATCTTAGTTTCTGAATCATGTGCTTTTGCAGTAAATAATTCCGAGTGTGATTATACTGTAGCATGAATTGTCAAAGATATTTCGTCTGCTCTGTTACAGTCTAAAATTTATGGAAACTTGCCCAATTTGACATCGTATTAAAATAGATGCTTCGGGGAAAGAGGAAAGTAAATCTCCGTTCAAGTAAAGTTGAGAATTTTCCTCTGCACATTAAGTTTAGTCTGCATTTTGGTTTTCCGGAGAAATTGTGTGATCACTACACGCCGGGCGTATATATGACAATTTTAAGATTTAGACTAGGTTTACACTAGAGGAAATTGTTCCGGATTCGGGACGAATCCGAAACGTTTTAGTACCGGATTGGTTTTGCCGTTTACACACAAGCGGACGAATCCGAAATCAGTATAACTCACGAGTTTATTCGCCGCACGAGTCAAGTTCAAGTCACGAGTCAAGTTCGAGTCACGAGTCAAGTTCGAGTCACGAGTCAGGTTTGAGTCAGGTTCCAATTTTTTTATTTTTGGTTTTTTTTTTTCGATTACGCTAATGATGTGAGAGCAGTAACCAGAAATATTAACTTCCCAGTTCGCGACATTTTTCATTCTGGATCAAAAGAGCCATTACCGCTGCGTATTGCCGTAATGGTTGCTTCACGAAGACACATGACAACTTTGACTGTGAAGAGTGATCATCGCAGTAAATTTTCCAATTTAAGCAATTGGAAAGAAGAAGCCTGAAAAAAAAAATCAGGGCTTCAACGGTATTCGAACCCATGACCTCCGCGATACCGGTGCGATGCTCTACCAACTGAGCTATGAAGCCACACATTGGGAGCAAGGTCAATTTATTGAGTTCATATTTTCCCATGCAGTGAAATGATGTGAAGTATATATGAAATAATTCATATGTGTACTGCGGTTGTAGATGAATGTGAAGAGTGATCATCGCAGTAAATTTTCACATTCATCTACAACCGCAGTTTTCTTTTTTTCAGGCTTCTTCTTTCCAGTTGCTTAAATTGGAAAATTTACTGCGATGATCACTCTTCACATTCATCTACAACCGCAGTACAAATATGAATTATTTCATATATACTTCACATGACAACTTTCCACATTAGTACATTTTCTAACAACATTAAGGCCTCAAATTTGCACATACCTGAAGAACATGTCCCATTTACCAGATATACCGGAAAAACAGACGGTGAAGGGAGTCGAAGCCAGGAATATTTATTTTTCGCACCAGAGCCATCTTGTTGCTTCCACAGGGAACCGAAGATAAACACCATAGATTCTATTCCCTGGCGGGCAAAGTGTAGAGGCCATGTTTGATTTTCATAGCGACTCAAAAATGTTGTAGCCAGGTAATACCTCATATCATATTTTTCTCTTTCTCCTTGGGTCTTTAAACAAAAATTATTTCAAGGATCTCCGAATGATCTTATGCTCTTTTGCCCTTACGTGTGAATGTATAGTTTAATCGCGAAACAAGAAGCTCTGCACGCCGTGTAAGAAGGTATGTAAACAGCTTTTCAATTTTTCGCCATAAGAGAACAAAACCACTTAAACCATTGTAATGGGATAAAATGATAGACTGAGCTGTTTACTTTTTTACAATGGAAAGGGCTGGCATGCAACTGAACTTACATTGAGAAGTGGCTATTGTTGGTTTTGTGAAATTGTGCAGCCCTTTCCATTGTAAAAAAAATAAACAGCTCAGTTTATCATTTTATCCCATTACAATGGTTTAAGTGGTATCTGTTTGTGTATATTGGACATGTGTGCAGGTAAAGACAAGAGAAAAAGAGGTAACTCGTTGTCTATTTCAAACTTATCGTTAAAAGCAGTTATGAACGTGTTTAAATACGGTTGCGAAGTTCTCAAAGATGTCAAAAAAGTTTAATTTGTTGCTTAACTTTTGACAACAACAGTTAATTTTCCGTATGAACAACAAAGTTTAGAAACGTCTTAATTTTTGGTTCGTCTCAAATTCTTTACATTTAAACGCTGTTTTAGTACTTTTAAAGCTCTGTGACTTAATTTTAGGCCGATATATAAATGTTTTTTTTTATTACTTGTTTGTTCATTCCAGAGCTAGTCCTGTCGAATTTATTACGACCATTTTGTTCATTTCTCGAAAGCCATAGGTCGTATTGCCTTTCTAAAACTCCCTCGCCAAAAAAAATAGATGAGCTTTATTCAGTACCCAGATTGTCTTTTCTTACCAGTCCCAAAGCAAAATGCTTTAACTGTCTCATATCACGAAATTACGAGGTGCAATTCCACTGAGAAAATTCGAGAGAGTATTAACTAAATTGAAAGGCTTACCAAACAGATATTTTACCGAAACGACTCGCTAGGTATCCCGTGATGAGTTGGTGATTCAGTTAAAAGAAAACCACGCTATAATAGAGCCGATTGTGATGAATGTCCTGGGGTCTTGCTTTGTACTATTAACCCTCGATCGGATGCACAAGTAAACACCGACATACCGCCACCGTGATACAACTAGGGTTGGGTGGATGGAAACCATCCCCTGGGTTTTCGTTCCTTACAGAAAAAGTGAAATAAGTTATTTACATTGACTAGATAGCCATGTGATTGCTCTACAAGATGATATCATTTTTGATTGTTTAGGACGTCATATGCATGACGTCACTTAACCAGCTATCTTAGATTCCCTATCTTGGATTTCACTTCTTTCTTAAGAAGTCAAGAAATGACTGAAATTAATACAAACTTAAGTCGGAATAGCTATGAAATATATAAATTCGTGAATATTTGCAATTTGCAGAAAAGAAAAGAAAACAGGACACAAAATGTAGATAGAGCAATGAACAACTAAAGTTCAAATTTTTGAAAATAACATATTAGGGGAGGTATCCACTCTTCCTTCCTTTGTAGATATGTGCGGAGCCGAGGAGCCGAGCGTTTTGATCGTCACAGTTTTTGTCTGAAATTGGGTATCAATTTTTAACATTTTGAAATAATGTAGAGTAATGTCCAGGATTGAACGCAGCTACGAAAACTGCGAAATTTACAAAAATTCGCCATACGACTTACAAAATCAACAAAATTTATTCAAAAGGTTGCAGGGAAGCCCTGTCCAAAGTTA
>JAHPZR010003187.1:0-13725 GCA_019787425.1 Platygyra sinensis | reverse complement strand
ATTGACTAGCCTGCGAGAAGGCTCATGTTGCCTGTTCGCAGCATTTGACTGTGACCTTAGAAAGAAGGATTTAGTAGATGTACACTACAATGAAATTAAGAAGGATTTCTAAATCTAGAAGTCACACTTGTACACTTTAAAGTCTGGGAACTCACTCGCAGGGGAAAGTAATTTTAAGTTCTAAATACTCGAATTTTCGAATCGCTCTATTCTTAGAACCAAAAAACTTGTTTTCTTCCAGACATCATCGAACTAGCCGATTTTCAAACCAATTCTTGTTTTCCTAGGAGGGTCGAAAAATCGGGATACCACTGTATGAACAGGATGACAGTAAGTAAATATCATTATTGTTCTTTGTATATGAATTTTTATCATTATTGGAACTATCGTTGCTTGTATATACTGGATAAAATCGATAACGCTAAGTGAAAAATCGACGATTTTCGATTACTCACCACGAGTCCTGTTATCAGTTCTTACTTATGAAGCAGTAAAAAACTCAAGAAGTGGGGAAAAACACTCGACTACGTATCGTATTTTCCCCCACACTTTTTTCGTGCTCTACCCCTTCCTGCGTGCTTTACAACAGAACGTAGCACAGTCGCGAGGCTTCTTTATTTGTTAAAGTGATCGAATATTATCGATGATCAATTTATATCCAGAATTTCTACTCTGTCCAAGATTGTCCGAGGCCCACATTGGCGTTACAAGAAGCTACATGGGCTATGCAGATCACATATGAGTTGTTGTACGGCACGATACTCATGAAAATCGAACGGTTGCGAACAGAGGTTCCCTTTCGTCTCTCTATCGTTTCCTTAATGCACTTTATATGGCAAGCCAAGCATGACAAAAGTGGGTTGAGTTGAAAATCACCTATCGAGTCTCAGTGATCGATGTGTGAGAATGAGAAATCACTGTGCGAGATTGGAAAATCACTACGTGAGATTAGAAAATCACTGTATGAGAAATTAAAATTGCTATACGAGAATAAAAAGATGTCATGCGAGATCATAAGTACCAATCGAGAATGAAAAACTGCCATGCGAGATTGAAATTAACTGTTGAGAATGAAAAATCGTTGTGTGAGAAAAAGAAATCACCATTCGAGATTATCGATTGGTTTTTTTCTGAGCCGGTGATGCATAACCAGTCAGCGGAGAGTATTTTGGCGGTCAGTATAAAATATGGACTGCGGACTACGGACTACGGACTACGGACTGGGTATAAAACACGAAGAAAGCTTCTACATTGAATAAATTCTCGCACGAACGTTTCAGTCATAAATAGAAGCTACCTGTATAAATTATAGAAGTCTCATTTCCCGAAAGTTCCCGCTCATACAGGTTTAACCATGCTCAAGAGAAAATGATAGGATTTTCTCTTGCCATACTCGATTGCCGAAAAAGAAATAGAAGACACTGAAAGTCACAAAATTGACGAGCTGTATGAATTTTCGAATGATTGAAGCCATGATTAAATGTTTTGAAAGATCAACAGTCGAGAGAATTGAGGAGAATTCGAACGACACGTCCCGCTGTTCATTTGTTCGATCATGTATTAAATAATACACATACATACGGCCACGGCGAAATGAGGAACAAAAAGTTGATAAATAGAAGAAACGCATTACACAAGGATAGCAGCTCTGCACGCTTAATATCGCCTTGGAAAAGGAAGGGGAAAAAACGAAAAATAAATTTCTTACAACACAGGGTATTCGTATTTGGTCACCCACCCAAGTACTATCCCCGCCGAACGGGGCTTAACTTTGTTGAGCAGACGAAACATATTGCTGTCCTTGTGGTATAGTGACTCACCCAAGATAGCCGGCATTGGAGGTGAGGGCTGCGATATATAGTTTCATATTTTAATTCTTCTTTTCTTGCAAAGTTTCGATTTCCGGTAAGACAGTACATGAGGAGATGTAACGCTGTTGAAAAACATTCACATTCACAAAGTTATCGGTCCGTGAGACCGAATTATCTTCGTCCGACATGTCCGAGAGACCGAGGCAATTATTTCGAAAGTGCCGCATGTCCGATCACCAAAGCATATTCCTCTAACTTTTTATTCTCTACTTTCCCAGCCATGCAGTATCAGATATATTTTTTCTCTTTTTGATACCTTTTCTCGTCTTAGAAATTTTAAAAAAATGCTTCCACCGTGGAGTTACTATACCACAAGGACAGCAACATGTTTCGTCTGCTCAACAAAGTTAAGCCCCGTTCGGCGGGGATAGTACTTGGGTGGGTGACCAAATACGAATACCCCTGCCTCGTTCCTAGGCGTCTCAAGCGAGGAGACCGCACGAGCCAGGGAGCCATCAAAGAATATCGCGCAATGGGGATCGGGAACGTTTAGCGTGGACGCAAAGGACGCTGGGAAGGGTGAACGAGAAAATGAGACGCCTCGCAGATTTGGTTCGATTTCTGTCCAGAGAACTCCGATTTCTGGATTTGGGCTGTGAACCGTTCCCGTTTCGCTATTTTGAGGAGAAATAATGTCGAGGTCTGTGGTATAAGGACGTTAATGTTTTTTTTTGTAGTTTTTGGTATAATTTTGGAAACAAAGATTAGCAGCGCTTTAATACTAGTAATGAGAACTCCACGACCTCGACTCGTGTAAAATGTATATGACGAGCATAGACGGAGGAATCCTTACATGACCTCCCAGCATGACCTTTCTTTACACGGTAAGTGCTTTTTATTGTATGATGTACATCATAAAATGTTTTTCATATTAATTAGCATTTCGATTTCGGTGAACAGGTGAACTCGGTTCGTATCAAGCATTTACATATCGGACTCATTAGTATTTTTAAGGTTTAGTATTTTTAAGAAAAATCTTTTCAATAAATTATTTTAGATGCTCCAGCGACTAGTACGCCAGAATCAAAAGGGAGAGGAAAGCACTTCCTGACCCCGGAATATCGATCGGTACAGTCGCAAGCAAAGCGAGGTAAGCCGTCTTTGAACTAGATTTTTACTGAATACCAAGACACCCTAAGCCTGTGTGCGCGACGAGAATCGAATGTAGGCATATAATTATTATGACGGCCTAATGTTTCTTGTTTGGAGTTATTTTACACGTTTGGCACCCTCAAAAGAAAACATTAATTTTAAAAAATCTAGTAAATAACAGCACCTTTCACTTTGCAAATGTATTAAGGTGAGCGAGTTTTCGAAACTTCCCTAAAATGTACCTTAAAGGGGCTCAGTCACGGCATCTTGAGTTATTTTGAACATCGAAAAAAATAACAGTTAAATTGAAGGAAACCTAAAAATAACACTTTGTAAAGATAGAAAGACATCAAAGAGACGATAATAAACCATGAAGGAACAAGGATGGTTAAGGATGGAGAAGATTGACGCGGATTGCAAACAACGAATTTGAAAAGTTTTGCTAAGCTTTTCTAACGTGACTGAGCCCCTTTAAATTGTAGTCAAAAAGTGTCTAGATTAATCACCAGTATTGGATGAATTGATGTTGTGCAGTATTTGTATGATTTTAATTTCAAACAAACATTAATCATATAACCGTTAAATGCTATTTGTCATTAATGTCATTATTGTTATCATGTACTATTATTATTATTTTATTTTTTAGTTTAAAATATTCTACAACCCTTATTTTTTCTTTTTTTCTTTTTGCAGTGAAAATGGAATAAATAAAACATAGCTTTCAACTTGACAAGCAATCAGTGCAATGAAAGACGTGACCAGTTATGTGCCCAACTTAATGAGACATTAGAACCAGTTGAAGATGACTCTTCATCTGTCAGTCAGTTAACAGTACTGAATATCATGAAAGTGAATGCCCCTGAGAAGAGCCGCAAAAAAATTGCCTCATTATTGAGAATATCAAGTACAGTGTCATTGGATTGTACACAATTATTCTCTGTGGTATAACCCATTGTTACAGCAGTGTCATGTAAGGGTGTCATCTCATCCGGATTAAAATCCTACAAATACAACAAACAGATAATTTTTGGAGATATTTTTTATAGCATTTCTGCACTTAAGATGCAAAGGAATACATGTAAGGCAGGTCAGGAAATCTTGCCCGAACAAAATGGTCAGCAAACTATGAGCTCAAGCCAGTTGTAGAAAATAGAACTTAGCAATGAAGTATGTAATGCCTGGTGGGGCAGTTAAAAATGGTCAAATATGCCAGTAAGTGCCATGTTTAAACTGAATTATCCTGTTAGATGTAGCAATAAAGAGGGCCACAGCAGTTACTGCCAGAGGTGTGTCCACCTCTCAGCCTCCAGTCTTGTTTGAATTTTCATCTCCAAATATGGGGATGTACACTATATGCACAAGTGACAGATCATGTTTTAGTCACTGTGCTTGCAAATAACAAATAACATACAAAATTGTGGGTCCCTGCGTAAAATGTTTTTTTAATGTCGGAATAGAATTTCTATTACACTGTATGCATCTCTATGGTAAGCATGGAATACTCATGTATTTATTTTGCCTCATGTTACCTGCATCCAAAGGTTAATGTTTAAAAATGATGAAAGGAAGCTATTTTTGCTGAGCTTCTGCCTAGAGAACTCATCTGGGATTTGCACTCAATGTCCCATGAAGGTGTTGTAAACATTTATGTGTGCACTCATACAGTAGTGAGTTGGATTTAATGACAGAAATTTGAAAATATCTAGCTTGCTTTCCAGTACATCCAGGAGTAGTCCAGCTTATTTCCAAAACAAAGGTTGTCCTGTTAAATCTGAAGCTCAACATTATTAGCAGACAAATAAAAATGTTCATAAAAGAAAAAGGGGAATTGAAAATGACACGTCTGCATCTCAGCTAATTACTAAAAGGTAGGAGCACAAAGATGACAGTAGTTTTAAAGGAATCCAAATTGCTAATGATACAGGAGTAAATATATATATAATTTGCACCTAATTTTTTCAACAAAACTTGCCATTGCATTTGGCAAATAATACCTCTCAAATTTTGATGGTAACCTAATAGCCTATTATTAAATTGTTTTTTTTTTTTCATTTTGTTCACTGTGGGCTGTAAAAAAAATTTGAACATGCCATTATTAAGTCATTACCCATTTAACAAGCATTTTCAACCTTAGTAATTCCTATTTTAGATCCTTTTCAGTAATATGGAGGCTAGTGCCTGGGAAATTTGTTTTTATCTTGCTACCTTTAATAATTTAGCCCCTAAAAAGTAGCTTTAAAGAATGAACTAGTGCTCATGTAGTCAAAATCTTACTGAGTGATCAAATAAAATTGAATCCACAGAAGCATTTCTGAAAAATTATCCTGAAGTGAGTGACTGGTAACTGAACTAAACTTTTTTTACCAGTGAATAGCAGTGGACATTATTAAAAGTTCACTTTAGGCAGGGCTGTCAAAATTCACATAAATATCCTGGGGCCAATTCAAAAGAAAAACTTTGCAAAGTGTACTTTACAAGGTACTGTAGACATTGTTTTATAGTCTGAAAACTAGCTACACCAGTAAACTACATGTACAATTGTAAAAGTATTATGAAATTGATCGCTGGTTCAATTGCTGGATAACACAAACATATTCCATGGTTTGATTAAGTTCTGTTTATTTTAGTTTGGAATGGTTCGAGCTGCAATGCCAAGAGCAGAAGCACCATACTTGAAATGATTATATGGAAGCAAGAACAATGCAAATTTGTAAGCATAGGTTAAGGAAAACCCATGTTTTAAAGTTTAACTTGCACATTTCACAAAAAATGCATGTGTCTGGAAAGAGGTCGGGCTGGTGTACAGTTAAAGCTTGCATGGATTCAGCTGGACAATACAAGCACAGCTTCCTTTACTGTAGGGTTTTAACTTTCTGGCCTGGTACAAAACAAGGCACGAAAACTGGACAGCCTCCTCGTCTTTCTTAACAAAACACTCCATAGAGAAGGAACCACTTGTCTTCCTAACTTTATGGTAACCCTCCTGCAAGAGGAAGATGAACAAAAAGAAGCTTGTATTACCTACTTAAGAAATCGAAATTATGACCTGATATCTCTAATGAGTGTGCTGAAACTAAATAGGGAGCAACCTCACAATACAGGGCTACTTTTGAAGGTAAACAACTTTTATTAGTGGCTTGTTTGGCTCGGCAGTGGATGAAAGAACAAGGAATAATCTAGTGGCTCGTTTGGCTTGGCAGTAGATAAAATCTATGTATGTTTCAAGTACTAGGTCCATACATTTAGTGGCTTGATGCGTTATGTCCTAGGTCTATGTATTTACTGGCTTGTATGGCTCGGCAGTGCATGACAAAGGAGCAAACCAGCAAACGACCCGGCTCATCTGGTGGATGATTAAAAGTGGCCCTGTATTCTGTAGTTAAGCCCTGAATGGAAAAGTGGTATTTTTAAATTCTTTCTGTCTCATGGTTCTATAATATTGCTAATTTGATACTTCATGCTTACAGTTTTGTCATATTCCAAATTGTTAGCTGAGCCTACAGTACTTAAAAAGCTTGGTTCTACAATGTAGATGACCCCAAGCTCTGCAGTGAATCACATTTTTAAATCAAATATTTCGTAACGACCCACATTGGCGTCACTTACATGACAAAACGACCTAAACATGCAGCTTTTCTTTGGAAGATACAGTAGTGTGTCTTCCAAAACATTACAGCAAAGGTTCTCGTTCGTTACACAATAAAGGGAAATGTATATAAAAAGCACAAAAATTTGTCTTACCTTTTCGCTTCTACTTAAAAAAAAAACATTAAGAATATTAATGGTTTCTTTGACGTGAAGCCTTGTTCTAAGAGCCAAGCTCTCCTGCAAGTTTACGTCCGTGAAGGTACACGCTGAGGTACAATTGTTTACCACACACGAAAATGCTCGGAAATGCCATTTCTTTCGAAAAAACGTGGGTCCTTTTCACAAGAACTCTGTGGACAAGGGATTTTGTCCTTCTGGACAAGCTTGTGAACGTTCCCTTCGCTCAAAAACACTCTAAATGATTCTTTTTCTTTCCCTTTAGTTTTGCATAAATTACTTTCCGCCATTTTGAAATCGTAATCTGCCAGGCGCGACTTTCTCTTCGCCCTTCCCATGACACCTAGCGCGAAATAAAAATCCCAGTCGCTCTCGAATCCGGTAGAACGCGCCTGGGTACGAGGCAGCGAATACCCTGTGTTGTAAGAAATTTATTTTTCGTTTTTTCCCCTTCCTTTTCCAAGGCGATATTAAGCGTGCAGAGCTGCTATCCTTGTGTAATGCCGTTTCTTCTATTTATCAACTTTTTGTTCCTCATTTCGCCGTGGCCGTATGTATGTGTATTTATTTAATACATGATCGAACAAATGAACAGCGGGACGTGTCGTTCGAATTCTCCTCAATTCTCTCGACTGTTGATCTTTCAAAACATTTAATCATGGCTTCAATCATTCGAAAATTCATACAGCTCGTCAATTTTGTGACTTTCAGTGTCTTCTATTTCTTTTTCGGCAATCGAGTATGGCAAGAGAAAATCCTATCATTTTCTCTTGAGCATGGTTAAACCTGTATGAGCGGGAACTTTCGGGAAATGAGACTTCTATAATTTATACAGATAGCTTCTATTTATGACTGAAACGTTCGTGCGAGAATTTATTCAATGTAGAAGCTTTCTTCGTGTTTTATACCCAGTCCGTAGTCCGTAGTCCGTAGTCCGCAGTCCATATTTTATACTGACCGCCAAAATACTCTCCGCTGACTGGTTATGCATCACCGGCTCAGAAAAAAACCAATCGATAATCTCGAATGGTGATTTCTTTTTCTCACACAACGATTTTTCATTCTCAACAGTTAATTTCAATCTCGCATGGCAGTTTTTCATTCTCGATTGGTACTTATGATCTCGCATGACATCTTTTTATTCTCGTATAGCAATTTTAATTTCTCATACAGTGATTTTCTAATCTCACGTAGTGATTTTCCAATCTCGCACAGTGATTTCTCATTCTCACACATCGATCACTGAGACTCGATAGGTGATTTTCAACTCAACCCACTTTTGTCATGCTTGGCTTGCCATAACTTTATTGTTTCATTTTTTATATGAATATACAAAAAAAATACTAAACAAAGAGATCGACTAACAACAGGAGCCCATGCTCCTGCTAACAAAGAATAACAATAACAATAACGACGACGATGACGATGACGATGATGATGATGATGATGATGATGATGATGATGATGATGATGATGATGATGATAATGATGATACATACTTATATAGCGCAACCAGGGCGCAAGCCTTCTCAAAGATCCAGCGGCACTTAACAAAATGGTGATATAAATATAAAATCTATCAGGTATTTAGCAAATATTGAATGAGGCTGAGTAGGATATCAAGAATTCTGCAGATCAAGGAGGGTGTCCACAGAGGCCGAAGGCCGAGGTTGATAACACCCTCCGAGATCTGCAGAATTCTTCATATCCTACGAAAGCCGAATTTAACAATTGCTTTATTATTCATTCAAAATATTTCCCCGTTCTTGAAGGAGTTTCGCCATTTCGCTCTTTGTTTTTCCGCTCACCTAATAAAACACAACCTTGTCCCCAGGTTTTCTCGGTCAACGGTTCAATAATCTGCAGCGGGAGGCACTTTTGGCGTCATTTTGACGTCATCGGTTCAATAATTTGCAGCGGGCTGCATTTTTGACGTCATTGGTTCAATATTTGGTCAACAGCAGCTGGTTATGGTGAATTATGCGCGTAGTTTTAACCAATCAGAACGGGGAAATATTTTGAATGAATAATAACATTTGAATATTTTGAATGAATAATGAAAAATATTATTATTCATTCAAAAAATATCCCCGTTCCTTATTGATTAAAACCACACGTATAATTCGCCATAACTAGCTGCTGTTCACCAAATTTGGAAAGAATCAATTGAATCAATGACGTCAAAAGTGCAGCCTGATGCAAATTATTAAACCGATGACGTCAAATTGACCTCAAAAGAGCAGCCAGCTGCAGATTAATGAACCGTTCCATAGTGGTTCACTGTATCGTGGTTCACTGTGTTGTGGTTCATTGTGTTGTGGTTACCATGTCGTGGGTGTACGTCCCAAACTCTCCTCAACCGTTGACCGAAAAACCTGGGGACGAGATTGTGTGATTTTTGTTGAGCAGAAAAACAAAGAGCGAAACGACGAAACTCCATTAAGAACGGGGAAATATTTTGAATGAATAATAAAGTAATTATTGAATTCGGCTTTCGTAGGATATGAAGAATTCTGCAGATCTCGGAGGGCGTTATCCACCTCGGCCTTCAGCCTCGGTGGATAACACCCTCCTTGATCTGCAGAATTCTTCATATCCTACTCAGCCTTATTCCATAATTGCTAAATATGTGAAAAGCAAATGAATGTCCTCCAACTAGCAGTCTGGAGATGCAGCGGACAATTTTGTACACACAATCAACGCAGTCAAGTGATTTCTTAATTTTTGCCAATCCCCGCGACTGACGCGATTGATTCTACCTACAATCATGGACAAAAGTCTTGGGACAAATTTACATTTGAGGTGCTTTTTCACACGCGCAAAGCAAACAGTCAGGCGCGAATTCATCTACACTTGTTCAGCCCCTCTCTCTCCCCCTCCCCCCCCCCCCCCCTCTACAATGTTGGACAAGTGTACACGCTCTATTTCTCCAGACAACATTGTATGGGGGGCGGAAGAAACGCATTACAGTCCTTTTTTAAAAACTCCGTTTTAAAAACACAAAAAATTAGTGCAATTACACAAGTGTCCCAAGGAATTTTGTCCAGGATTGTAGTTCATACGTTGCTTAAAAGGTCCCCTTCCTCACTAACCGGTTTTGTTTAAAATAGCATACATTCTTATCTCATGCTCCACTAAATTAAAAGACACACGGACTTAAGAAAAACATATTTCATAACAACAGATTGATACCAAACGTTTAATTAGTGATACCATCTTTTCAATTATATCTATGATTCATTTGCCGACCTTTATCTGTTCTGAGAACATCACTACATATACATAAGTGTTACAGCGGTTGTACCTAAATCAGAACGACAAGGTTTTAACGATAGCTCCAGAGGCTTTAAGCCTATGAAACCCTGTAGGACTACAAATGAGATGTAAGAGGCTGTCGTCTGACACAACCAAAACAACACGAACGAAGATAACCAAAAAAGACTGGGTAGTAACCATTCAACGAGCAAGGAACTGTATTCATGCATGCTTGTTGTCTTCTCCGTCTAGTTTATATTTTTACTGAATCGTAACTGATCTAGAAGTAAGACACGCACAATAAACCGAGTTTGTTTTGACACCAATTTCATTGTGAAGCGCAGCTTTTACTGAAAATAATGAAGAAAAGACAAAATTTTTTTAATTTAGTCGCTTCAAACCAACCCTTGGGCCCCACAGCGATTTAAAGACCGCTGACAAAGCAATACAATGCTGTACGGTTTTGTACAAAACCACAATGAAAACGCATTTGCGTTTCAATATCCGATAATTGCCTCAGTTCTGACCTCGATCAAAATGGGAGTAACCGGCAGACTAAAGCTAAATTTTTGTACATTTTTTTGTTATAAATGGAATTTTGGCATCAGTTGAATGGACTCGATGACTTAATCCAAGAAAACGGCAGTTTAGCATTTTATTCATATCTCTCGTTGTTTATATTATTCAGGAAAATAACCATCTTCGGGATTTTTGTGCCTAGTGCTCGTAGAGCTCAAGGCACCATGTTATCGTGCATACGTGTGCGTCCGTAACACTTGCCGTTCGTGTAATATGTCATGAAGTGTCCTCCCCTTCACTTTTTTCCTAGTACACGTAGAGGCCTAGTGCTCATAGCGTTCAAAGTACCATGTTATACGTTTGTGTCCATAACTCGGGTTTTTGTGCCTAGTGCTCATAGAGCTCAAGGCACCATGTTATCGTGCACACGTGTGTGTCCGTAACTCGGGTTTTTCTCGTATTCTTTCGCCAACAACTCAAGACCACTGTCGAGTAATGTTCGTTTGATATTCGTATTCCGAGAAGACATGTGCTCACGTTGCGCGTTTGTTCAACGGCTTTGGTAAGTTTCCTTTGTTTAAGGTTTAACTCAACTGCATCGGGCATTTTCGCGGGAACCACAGTGCTGGTCAAAAATCCTTTTTTTAACCACAAACTCATTTCGGCAAATATGTATATATGTTTGAAAGGTCGTTGAAATGACCTTTTTGACTACAATAGTTTTTGCTTCTCAGTAAACAAAAATATCCGATTGCAACATCCCGCCAAACGCACGCTATGCAAAGAATATATTCTGATACGCTGACTTCGCAGCGATATATAACTTCTCCGTTAGTTAGCTTCAAACATCGGCAAAAGTAAAATCTATTCTTTAACATTCCAGCTTCATCGTGTTAAAATTTCAGCGAAATCGAACAAAACCGGCACTAATTAGAATTTTTGTTACCCATCTGTCGACACTTGTGAGGAACCGAAAAACTTTGAACATTGGTCAACAAAATCCAGAATTATCACCTAGAAGCTGAAAGTTGAATGGGAACATCTTTTTCGAACTATTCTTGAGTGATTTAGACGAAAAAATGATCTCGGCGGGCTACGATAGACTCGAAAATGAAAACAGAAACAAGCTTATCTGATAAGCCGATAATTATTCAAAATTCCACCAAATAAACATTCCTCTACGATGAGAAAGACATGATTATAAATTGTTACAGTTGATACTTATTTCTGTTATTTTACAATAAAGTTTCTCGTTGTTGTTGTTGTGTCATGTAGTCATTGCAAATGATACTAGTTTTCATATCACTAGGCACATGTAGTCAAAGACTACCTATTTTTTGTATTGCAATGAGGTTTCCTTGAAAAAATGTGTCTTGAGCCTTTACTGACGTTCCAATGAAATTATAGAGGCTAAGAATTTGGCAAGTTTAGTGGTAGTTACGCTGAAACATGCTCTAAAAAGCCTGGAAGTAGGTATAGTTCAACTGTGTGACCGGATGTTAGATTCAAAGAAATTATGATAAGGATTTTGAGCATCAGTTTACGATAAAAGATAAAGAAAAGGTCAAATGCTACACATTTTGGATCGATGAAGCAAAACTAGAATGTGTCAGCTAATGGCGTGAGCTAAATTTGAGTACCTTATGTACAATAGCTTAGTTGGCAATAAGCATAACTCAGTTTCACATGCGTTCATTTACAATTGTTAATCTGTACTAAAAACAGTTTAATTTAGTACTTTTGATAACAGAGTCAGCTTTGACTCTCGCCGGTTTACACTGGCTTAAATGAAACAGACAGTATGATTTGTTATTCGAACTTACAAAGTTCATAATTGCTAGGCAGCCTGGCGCCATTGCATTTCTGCAAGCCTACAGTGTCCTTGACTAATTAAAAGATGACTATGTGTTGTATATTTTGGAAAGTGCTTGTTAATGAAGACTATTAATCTCTTAATGACGAAAGTTTTACAGGTTCAGGTTAACGGTCAACATGAACAGTTAACATTAGTATATAAGATTGTTATTGCGACAAATCACGGTCTCAAAATATGGATTAACGGCAGATACGTTCTGTGGAAAACAATATTAAACATAATTGTTAACACAGTAAGGCTTACCAGAAACAAATACCCAAAATCAATTAACAATGTAAATTAACAGGTAAAAGGTTTCTTGTTCGATGAGTACTAACATTTGAACATTTCGAGCTATCGTGATTTAAAAAGTTATGGCGTCCGTTCGATCTCATAGAGCGTCAAGAGATTCGACGGCCTCTTGCAAGTTTCAGTTTCACCAAGATGTTATTCACATACACCTTTTGTGGTGAATTAATTCCAATAGAAGATTACTGAAAGGCACTTCAGAAACAATGGATCAGTTAAGAGGCATGTAAAAGTTGAGGTAAAGCCAACTATAACTTCAGATTCCCCCAGAAAGAAATCAGTTGTAACAGAAGAATCCACAACAATACCACTGAAGTCAGTTCTATCACATGCACTTATCATGTAGGTACCTTGTCGATGACACTCTCGTTTAACCCTTCCTTTGTCTGATAGCTGCTTTCATCGTTTTCAGCTCGACAAGGTTCATCGCCTTCATTACTTTGACTTGAAGCGAGATTTTTGTTGAACTCGTTGTTCCAGCAAAGAAGCTCGTCTGCGGAAAACCCAGAGCAGGTCTGTAGGGTCCGTATGTGATCGCCGGAGAGGCCGTGCGTGAGGAGGTGGCTTTTCAACAGGTTCTTTCACGTTATCGACAAGTTGCTCAAGCGGTGGTTTTACCGTTGGTTGCAATGGATCACCTTGAGATCTGTGTAGTTAGAACAAATTAAATATTATATTCCGAAGAGACTTTTGTTTTGCAGTGGAAGAGCGTCAAAGCCTTTAGCTACCTGAGCTCACAAAGGGACCTATTACCAGTTATCCTAACCGCAGCAACAAATTTGAACGTAAAAGGCCATTGTTATACATGCATTTCTATAGTAACCCTGGCAATATGGTAAACAGTGAAATAAACTCGTGTTAGAGGGACAACTACTTGACGCTACAAGGTTGGTCCAAGTTTCTGCAAGATTTTCTGAATGATGGAATTGCAGGGCTTTTGTTTGCACACGCGTAAAGCTTTCAATGCAACTACGTCACCAGTGCGGTACTTTTCAAAGGGCTGCTCGCAAAGCATTGTCCATGGAATGGTATTATATTTGTTGTGAATTAAACGGTGTA
>JAHPZR010003186.1:0-43305 GCA_019787425.1 Platygyra sinensis | reverse complement strand
CCGCATTCCGGGGGGAAAACCCCCACCCCCAGGACCAAGATGTTTTTAACCCAAAATGGGATTCATGTTGGAACGGAAAAAAAAGTTACCAAAAAAAAAAAATTCGGGGAAGGGGAATACAAAAAGGCGTTTCAATTGGGGGCACTTTCAATTAAAATAAAGAGGAAGCAGATTAGGTGGGAAAGTACAACCCTGTAGGGGAGGCCAAAAACAAAAACTTTTTTTTCAGTTTTCAAGGGAGAAAAGTACGGGAAAAAAAAAATCCACACCCCCCGGGACGCTTGGGTTGGTTTCAAATTGGTTAAAGAAATGTTTTTGAAAATTTTTTCTGGTAGTTGTTAAACTGATTGGACATTCAATGGTTGGATATTCGAAAAAACAACTTTTTCATTGGGGGCTTGTTCTTTTTTTTGTGGAAAAAAAGTAGGAACCAATAAAGTTCCTAAAACCCAAAAAAAAACTCAAAACTGTCTTTTTTTGGGTGTGAAAATTTTCCGGGGCCTTTGTCTCCCCCTCCTTTTCCAAAAACCTCTGTCTTTCGCAACCCCTTTTGCTCCTGGGGTCTTTGGTCCCAAATTTTTTTTTTGGCATCCATGCTTTCAAGGAGTGGGCTTTGCGAGTTCGGGGCTTGCACGTTATTATAAGATAATGGTGCAAGTGAGAAAAAAACGAATTTTTCCCCCCTCACCCGGCTTGAATGGATTTGTTTTTTTTCATTCAAAATCGCCCCACCAAAAAAAAAAATGTCAAAATCGGTCTTTCGCGGAACCATATACTTTTTTACAAGGGTCCGGCAAGGATTTATTAAACAAAAGGCGCATTAATTTTTTAATTTTTTGTCAACGTCCAGGGGAAACTACCTTCTGTGTGTTGATTGTTCAAAAAAAAACAAAATTTTTAAAGCTTTGGGGGGAATAAACTTGATACGGGAATTGGAATGTGTAAAAAAAAAAGTTAAAAAAAAACAAAAACCCTCCCCAGGGGGTTGCAATTTTTTTTTTTTAACCGTTTAAACAATTAGCCGCCCCTTAATTAAAGGGGAGGGGGGGGGGCAAGGCAACTCTTCACCAAAAATCGGTTTTGTGCAAAAAATCGATAATCCTTAATTTGTCTTAAAAAAAAGGGGGGGCTTAAAAAAAAAAAAAACAAACTTTTTTGCCCATTAGTAAAAAAAAAAAAAAAAAAAAAAAAAAAACGTTTTCTGGGAATTATTCTTCCAAAAATAAGTTACGTACAAAAAACAGGTGGTTTGAAAAAAAAATGCTTGAAAAAACCTGGATAAGGGTGGTTTCTTCCAATTGCAAAAATTTTTTTTTGCAGCAGGGGGACTGGTTCTCTGAAAAAAAACAAACAAAAAAAAAACAACAAAAAAAAAAAACGGAATTCGAAAGAACGTTCCGAATTTTTGTAGCAGGTTCACACACAATCTTTTATAAAAAAAGGCAGGCGGGGGCGGCTTTCAATGATCAATAAAAGGCGGCTCCCACCATGATTTTTAGACTAATTTTTTTTTCCGTTGGCTCCAACTACTTTTTGGTCTTTAAAAAAAAAAGCTTGGGTATTTCGGGGGGGAAACTTGACCGTGTCAAGAAAAAAAAAAAAAAAAAAAAAGGGAGCGGCCAAAAAAAAAAAAAAAAATGGGGCCTTGGATCTTTTGTTTGTTCGGTAGCGCTGAAAAATTTTTTTTTTGGTCACTGAAAAAAAAAAAATTGCTGGCCCCAAAAAGGGGGAGGTCCAATAAAAAAAAACAAGGGAAAATCCCCTCAAAAGCCATTTTGGTCTTAAATGGTGAAAAGGGACCTGTGAAATAAAATGGGGGAAAGGGGATTGGATCGATCATTTTTTCTTTGGGCGAGGCTTCAAAAAAAGGGAAGCTTTTCCCGTTTTCACGCGTGCAAATCTTTTTGTTGTGTTGACAAAAAAAAAAACACACCCCCCCCCCCCCCCCATTTTCAGTTTACCAGAAACGGTAACGCAATTCTGGGGGAACGGAGTTTTAATGATAAAAAACGGTGGAAATTTCGAGTAATTGGCCAGGCGGGGGGTGAGGGGAGGTTTAAATTAAAAAAAAAACAAAAAAAAAAAACAAAAACCCTGGGGTAAAAATTTTTTACCCCAAGGGGTGTTTCGGAAAAGGCCAAAACATTTTTTTCTAAAAAAAGGTAAAAATCCCCAAGCTATAACTTTTTTTTAGAATTGGATAAAAAAAAAAAAAAACTTAAATATTCAAAAATTTTTTGCCCGCGGGGGTTTTTCATTCAGATTTGGGGAAAAACTTAGAAAAAAAATTGCCAAGTGTGCCTAAGTCCCAACTAATACGTTTTTTCTTGGGAGGGAAAAAAAAACATCAATCGGGGAAAATTTTTATTGGTAAAAGATAATCAGTGGGGGAACGGGTCAACCCATTGTTTATTAAAAAAACATGCCCAAACAAAAAAGAGAAATTAATTGGCTGGAGGAAGAGGAAAAATTACAAGTGGAACTCTTACTTAAACGGAAAGTCTCCCGCTATAAACGGAAAACCGATAATTTCTACGGCCCCCGGGGGGCCCCCCCCAAAGTTTACAGTTAAAAAAAATATTATAAAAATAGAAAAAAAAAAAACCTCGGAAATATAACGAAAAAACGTTTTTCCAACATTTAACGAAATTTTTCTCAGAGGGCCCAAAAATGTTAAATTCTTACCTCTGAATTTATAAAAAAACGAAATAACAACACACAATGGCAAAACATTGCGTGGACCAGACACAGGGATAAAAAAAACGCCGAAAAAACAGTGATTCTTTTTTCCAACCAATCATTTTAAATTTACTTATTGGTAAAAAAAACAAAGGAGGGAAAACCAGCAAACCCTTTCAGTCAAAAAACGGCCTTTTTCCTATTGTCATCACACATGTGACATTGGGCCCCACTATTTTAGTTATTTTCCACAGGAAGGGTTTCCAACCCTGTGAAAAACCAATCCAATCATTAAAGGGCCCCCCCAACAGCATGAAAAAGAAGTTTAAAAAAAATTTACGCGGTTTTTCGGTAAATATGGGGCGTAAAAGAAATGTCTTAAAACGCGCTCTCTGAAAAAAATTTTACGGGGGCATCTTTTTACGGAAAAAAAAAACCGGGGCCGGGTAAAACCTTGTCCGTAAAAAGAAGGGAAGGGCCCCTTATAATTTTCCCGTTCTTTTTACCGCCCACGGAGTTAAAAAAGGGATTTTCCGTAAAAAAATTTGTGGGATTTTCCATTGCCGGTAAAGCGCACGGGACTATTAGTGAAAACAGTGGATGGGGGGGGAGGGTTGGAAACAAAAAAAAAAAAATTACAATTTTGCAAGGGTGGTAAAAAAATTTGCCAAAGAAAAAAAAAAAAAAAATTTCGTGCAAAAGACGGACAGGTTAAAAGAAAAAAAAAAAAAAAATTCCAATGACAGACCTTTTTTTTTGGGAAGGGGTCCAGGTCCGAGGTTTGCTTTATGGGGCGTGGGGGGGGGGGACGTCATTTATCCTGTTAGGGTGCCTGGGTCAATCGCCAACAGAATTTTTTTGGCCGGGTCTTGTTTGGTGGTTTGCGAATAAAAAAAAAAAAAAAAAAAACTTGCTTTCCAATTAAAAAAAAACCGGAAAAACAAACTGTGTAAACTTAGGAAAAAAGTTAAAAAAAAACTGGTTTTAAATTTTCAGATCTGGGACCTGGCCCGCATTAATTATTTTTTTTATAAAATTTAGTAATAACCAAAAAAAAAAGGTTAGCCCAAAACGCGGGGGGCGAAAGATTTTTTTTTGCCCATTTGGGGAAAATAAAAAAAAGATTTTTGGGGGGCCTAATAACTTTTTTTGGCCCACCCCCCCCCTCCCCCCCCCCCCCCCCCGGCCGGTTTTACTTCGCTTTTTCTTCCAATTTTTGGTGTGCCCCCCCAGATAACAATTAGGGGGGAAGGTTGAATTGACAAAAAAATTTCTTGTGAAACAGTAACATTCAGCAAGGCATTCACGGGGGAGGGGGACCCCACTAAATCCCAATTGTTGCTTCCCTTAAGGATTAGTACTATGCTGTTAATCTGTTGCGTTTCACGGCGTCAAAAAATAAAAAAAAAGCCACCTCTAGGTATAAAAGTATGTGTTATTGATTCGGAGGGTCAAAAAAAATGAAATTGATTTAAAAAAACCGCAAAGTGTTGAATTTAAAATTTAAAAAAAAAAAAAATCATAAAAAAAAAACAAACATAAAAAAAAAAAAAATAGCAAGGACAAAAAAAACGATCTCAGGGGAAACCATTTTGCTTCGTTTTAAAGTCAAGACACAACAGGCTTTCGCTTCCCACGCATTTCTATGGGAAAATTTAAGAAAAAAACCCCGGATTTCTCAACACTAGCGGCTTGGGTCAAGCTCAAAGGGGGGCCAAAAAACTGGAACGCTCGGCGATTGAAGTTAAGGGGACGGGGGGGGGAAATAGTTGCCCAAACTCTCGATTAACACACGGGGGGAATTCCGGGGCCGGGGGAAAATGGGCATAACCAAAAAAAACGAGGGGGGGAAACAAAACAAAAACATGGAAAAAAAAAACAGAAAAAAAAAAAGTCCCCTTCCATCCTGAAAAAGTTGGAACCCACGTCGATTTTGGATTAGTTTTCGGCGAGGCTGCTTATTTCTGGCAATTGACCTTTCAAACGTGATCCCAAGGTCAGATGATGGAAAAATAAAGGAATTCTTTTGCATTTCCAATTGCATTTCGGTGTGGAAGGGACTCCCCAAGATTTACAAGCAAAAAACAAATCGAGTCCCAGGGAGCTAAAAAAACTATTTCCCCTCCTCCCCCCCCCCCCCAAAAAAACTGCGGCGGCATGCGTTGTAAAAAAGCAACGGGGGTTTTGAGAAATTAGGGATGGCGGGGGCTACTTTTTGTCCGCCCGCAATAAAATTTTCACCAAAAAACGCGGGGAACCATTTTAGTCGCTACATATAAAAAAACGGAGGGAACCTTTTCGGACTTCGAAAATGGAAAAACCCGTTCATTTTCAGGGTGAATTTGGCCTCCCTTTTGGGAATCTAAAGGATAGGTGTTTTTCTCCTGACGCCAATTTGTGCGAAAAAAAAATTGATTTTTTTTCAGTTTTTTCAGATTCGGAAATTTTTCCTCGCGGGGGGACTTAAAGGAAGGGGGGCGGGCGCTTGGGTTTCTTTTTTCGCGGCGAGGAACAAACAAAAGAAAGCTGCCCCTGGGGGATATTTACGTTTTCCGGAACAAAATCTGTTGTTGCTGGGAAAAAACATTAAAAAACAGTTGTTAAAAAAAAAAAAAAACCAAAAAAAAAACAAAAAAAAAACCCCACAACCCAGCGGATTTGGCTTGTGTACATGGTGAAAATTACAAAATTCCACCCTTGATGAACGGGGGACAGAAGAGAACCAGAAAGTGTCCGGAAGGGGCATATGAAAAAAAAACCAATATCATTTATAACCATTTTGTGGAAAAACCAACCACTATTTTGAAAAAAAAACGACGTGGGACGTAAGGAGCGTTCGAAAAAAAAGAAGTCGTTATTTTTTGCGGTTATTAAAACTTGCATCCCACAGGGAATTTTTTTTTTTTGGCAAAAACCAGTTTCGGTTGTATTCTCTTTTTTTCCACTATTATCTTTTTTTTTCCTTCCAATTAAAAATTTTTTTTTTTTTAGTTTTTTTCTTGTAAATTTAAGGGGAGGGGGACCCAATTATTGCCACACTTATTAGTATGCAATACAAAAAAAAAACACAAATTAGGGCCCCCCAACCATGTCGTTTTAAAAAAAAAGAAAAAAAACGAAAAAATTTATTTCGCTTAACCGGGCTTAGGCTTGAGGTGGGGAAAATTTTTCTTTCTGTTTGGAGTTTTTTACGGTTTGGCACGCGCTAAATTGGCACGCCAAAAAAAAAAAAAAATCGTGAATTTTTCGTGGGGGCGCAAGTAAAGGGCAAAAAAAATACTTGAGGAAATCAAAACCTTAAAAAAGATGTTATTTGAAAATCCCATTAAAATATAATCATTGGGAAAAACCACGTCATTTTCTAATTGTTCTTTTTTTTTTTTTTTTTTTTTCCTTTTTTGGCCTTGTAATTTCATTTTTGGAGGGAAAAATCATTTACGAAATCCCGGGGATTCAATTTGGCGGGGGGTGGGGGAATCAATATGAAAAAGACCTTGTAAATAAAAAAACTTTCCACTTTGCTGGGAAAAATAGTCAATTTTTTTGTGGAAAAAATTTCCAACTACAAAAAAAAAAGGGCTGAAAGGCCCCAGGCCCAAAAAAAATTAAAGAGGGAATGTCCCACTAGGGGGGGGGACCGAAGCCCCATATCGAAAATTTATTGTGGCAACATGATGTTCAAAAAAAATCAAAAAAATTTTTCATATTTCTTTCCCAAGAGATTTAAAAAGGCTATGGGTAAAAGGCCCAGTTTTTGAAAAAAAAAAAAACAAAAAAAACGGTGGTGAGTTTTTTCTTTTTTTTTTTTTTCTGTGAAAAAATATTTTTTTCAAAAACGCCAAAAAAAAAAATCAAAAAAAACCTGGTTTAACGGTTTATTCCCGGCGTGTCTGGCCAAAAAAAAAAAAAAAAAACACGCAAAAAAGTTTTTAGTGGGGGACTAGAGAAATACTTACAATTAAAAAAAACTTCCCCGCCCTTGTTTAATTTTTCGCACCATCAAACAATGAACACTCAAAAGTTTTGAGGCCTGGGAAAAAAAACATATTTTTTGGAGTGGTTTTACAAAGGTCTTTTTTTTGAGGGGCCAAATTTTTTACTTTTCTGTGGGTTGAATTGTCAAAGGGGCACGACGAGGCCCCTTCGCCTACAAAAAATCCCACTTTAAAAAATTCGCTTTCTAAAAAAAAAAAAATTTTTTTTTTAAAAATACGCCAACAAACATATTTTCAAATCTTTCAAACAATTGCTTTAAACCCGGTTAAAATTAACCACCAAAAAACAAAAAAAAAAAAAACAACCTTTTAGGATTTTGATGTTTTCCCCCCCCCTTTTCAAAAAAGGACCAAAAAAATGTCAGATGTAAAACCTGGTATAAAGGAATTTACATCAAAGCGCTGGAGGTTTACTAACCGCCTCTCAAAAAAAAGTGCGATAATCACACAAAAACATAAAAAACCTGCTTAGATAGAACAAACGAAAAAAAAAAAAAAAACAATTAGGCCAAAGTTGCCTCGGGGGGGAACATGGGGATTTAATCAAAAAAGGGAAAACCCCCCCTGAAATTTGTTTCTTGTTTACAATTTTAAAAAATTTCCTCGGTTATTTTTGGGAACTTAAAAAAAAAAAAAAGCTATTGGCAAGAAAAAAAAACACTTCGTGTTTAATGGCTTACCCTTCCTGTGGAGACATTACATTTCCAAAAAATGTTTAAAAAAAGTTAATGGTGTATTTTTTTCAGAAAATTCCCACCACGCACAAATTTTAAAATTTCAAATTTGCCAGGGCGCGTGGTTTTTCCAATTTCACAACCAAATGAATCCGGAAGAATTACAGCTTCAAAAAATTCCCTATTTTTCCTTGTTCTTACAAAAAAAACAGGCCCAAATCCATAAAAAAAGGTAGTTTTTAGCCTTCTAAGCCGTTTCAGTTCAGTCTTAAAAATTTTCAGTTAATTTTTTGCGTTAAATTTCAATTTTGGAAAGGTTTTGGAGGGAAGGGTCGCGGGGCTTGACCGGCCGCGGAAAAAAGGTTCCAGGGGGGCCCCTTTTTTTCCCCTCCTTGTGTCTTAAAAAACCGTTAAAACCAGCCTAAAAAGTTTAATTTTCGCTGTAAGGGGGACCGCTTTACACAGTTGGGTGAACGGCCCCCAGGAAAGTCGTGAAAAAAAAAAAAAAAAAACCCCACCATTACCTTGAGTCGGAAATTATGGGTTTTCCAATTTAAACCTTTATTGGAATACTCGGCCGAGGGGGGATGTGATTTAATGTTGCAAATTTTCAGAGCTTTAAATTCCATAAACACTTCTTCAAGATTTCTCTTATATAAAAAAAAAAAACCACGGGGGGGGAAAAAACACATAAGAAGTTTGGGTCTCCTGGGTGGGAGTAACATTTTATCTTTGGTCTGGGGAACCTTCGGTAGCTTTTCAGTCGGCAGGAAAAGCAAAACGTTAGGAAAATCTAATTCCGGGGGAGAATTCGTGGGGTTCGGATTTCCCAAACCGGAAGGGGGGCCCTAAAAGGAAATTTTTTTTTTTTTGCCTCGTGTGGTTTCCCTGATTTCCCTTTTACTAGGGGCTAACGGCCAGGTGGGTTATTCATGGGTTAAAAATTTAAGGCAACCTCTTTTAAAATTTTTTAAAACTTCAAGAGTTTAAACTTCTTCTGTTTTCCCCAAACCAATTTGAGGCCATTTTTTCATAAGGTGGCTTTACGCGGGGGGACCAACAAAAAACATTCATTATTAAAATTGTTTATTTGGTCTGAAAAAATTTTGGAGGGCATTTACTTTTTCTTCCCCTGGTAAAGGGCGGGGGTCTTTTTGGTGTGGAGTTGTGTGGGGACGGTCTTGCGTTCCCAGCTAATTTTTTTTGTTAAAAAGATCAAAAAATTGCGAAATTGGAATGTATCGGTATTTTACTTTCATGGATATGTATTTAAACTAATTTTTTTGTTTTAGTATTAAAATAAAAATCTACTTTTTAGCCGTTTCTATTCCCCTGAATTTCAATTTTGTTTTTTTTGCCCGTTTCTTGTTAAATTGGGGCTTACGCTTGACAAAAAACTATCTATTCTGTTTCTGCTAGAAAGTTGCGTAGTGTATTAATTTTTACGGTTTTTCAGTTCGGATTCTTTTAAAGGTTTTTTTTCCGTTAATCCGCTTTCCCGCGTAAAGGGGTGGCCAGAAGGGTATTTTTTGGTCTCATAAGCTTTCTCCCAAATAAAAAGTGTTTTGGCTTTGAAACGTTCTTATTTAAATCTCTCGAATTCAGGTTTTTTGGGTATGGCGTGGAAAACAAAAAAATTTTTTTTTCCTAAAAATTGGAACCAATTTACGTGTGGGGGGAACAAGAAAAAAAACGGTGTAAAAAGTTTTCGAAAACCCAATTCGGGGACCGGGGACATCTTTTTACATTTCGGGACGAGGGAAAACAGGGAAAACCATAAGGCAAAGCAAAAGGGGGACTGGACGGCTTAAGGGAAAAGGGGGGGGGGCTAAAAAACTTTACTTTTATGGTATTGCTGTTTTATCGAACAAAGGGAAATTTAGGGGATTTAATCTGTGGATTTCTTCGGGTATTCAAATTTGGTTTGAAATTTGGGTTCAAAAAACCAACGAGCTGCCAAATGAATATTTGTTTGGCTTGTGGTGGATTTTTTTTCTTGAAATAAACCACCAGTAACTTAAACCATTTGAAAAAAGGTAAATGGGTCTCACCCAGGGGGAAAAGGGTTTAAGGGGGCTTAAAAAAAGACTTTAAAAAATACTCGGGACGCTGGGGAAAGTAAAACAAAAAAACAATTCCTCAATTTATGAAAATTTCGGTTTTTTGGCCAAAAAAAAAAAAACTCAAAAGCGGGGGAACAAAAGGGGAAAATTGGGCAGTGGCTGTTTCAAAAAAAATGTAAACAAAAATCAAAAGGGCTTTTGGGGCTTTCTGCAGTTTTTTTTGGGCTTCCCCGCGGAAACAAAACAAAAAAAAAAAAACAGTGGGGAAAGCAGAGAAAGCGCTGGAAATTTTGGTAGAATTTGTTTTTTTGAAAAAACGGCCTGCATTTCCCTTGAAGTTTGTTTTCGAGTTTGGGTCCCCACTTGAGTTTGGCACCGATCAATTAATTTGAGAAAAAAAAAAAAGGGGCCCGTATTTGGGACTTTTTTCAGCGTCGATTTAAAGTCGTTTAAAAAAGCTTTTTAACCTTCCTGTTGGAGGGGGGGGGGAAACCCATTTTTACTTTTCAAAAAAATGTTAACACAGTTTACTGGTGTATTTCAGGAAAATCCCCAAACCCCAACTGCAACAATTAAAATCATTTGCCAAAAAGCCCGGGGCCGGGTGGGTTTGGGGGACATTTCAACAATGAATTCCGGGAGGAAAAAATCCAGGGCCTCATCCCTAATTTCTTGTTCTTAAAAAAACAAGCCCACACACCATTTCCATAAAAGGTTAAGGTTTAAAAAAAAAGCCCCCCTTATTAGGGCGTTCAGGGTTCCCTTTTTCTCGGCTTGGGCTTGAATGTTCCGTTGTTTCCTCGTTTCGTAAATGTAAAAAATTTTAATGGGGTCGGGGTTCCGAATTGGTTCGACTTTCGCTTTCTATGGTCCACGTTAATGGGGGGTCAATTGATTAGGATTTTTGTGTTTCAACCGCATAAAACCAAAAAAAAAAAACTGGAATCGAAAGGGGAGCAGTTTAATTAAGACGTTCAAAGCAAAAACAACTTATTTTTTTTTTGTAAAAGCTATGAGGGACAAAAAAATTAACCTTCTTGCACCCTTTAACGGCGGGGGAAAAGCCGGGATACGGGAAAAAAACTTTAAAAGGGAATCCGGGGGAAAAAAAAACGTTGGAAAACCCGTTAAAAAAATATACCCACTTTTACGGCCCACTTTTCTAGCACAAGAATAAAAGATAGGTTTGGCAGCGTAAGCCAAGTTATCCAGAAAAACGGCCACATGATTCGGGGATTAGGAACGCTAGTTTAGTTTTTATTACTAAAAAAAAAAAAAAAAAAAAAAAACCAAAAACAAAAATAGGGGTTATACCATATTCAATTGAAGGGGGGAGTAATTTACGGTGGATAACATCCATTTCCGGGGGGGCCATTGAATCCTTTTACAAAAAAAAAAATTAGATGGAATTTGTGCAAAGGACGTCACACAAACTCCCAAAAAACCCCGGGGCTTTTTTTAACCCCAGGGAAGAAAAAGTCCCCCATTGTCTCAAATTTTCCAGGACCCAATTAAAAAAATTTTTATTTTATTGGAATGTTTGTGTTCGCGTCCTAGCACTATGGAGCTTCAAAAAAAAATGTGTTTTAAAAAAACAGGGGGAAGAAATTAAACTCTGAAAGTTTTAAAAAAATGTTAAGTGGCTAAGTTTAAACCCATTGAATTTAAAACCCCACTGGGGCGGTTAGGCCCTAGTTAAAGGGGAATCCAGTTTTGAAACCACCACGAGGCAAAAAAAAAAAAAAAATTCCTTTAGGGGCCCCTCGGTTGGAAAATGCGAAACCCACGATCTCCGTGTGTGAATTAGATCTTTACCGTTGCTCTGCCGAAATGAAGCTTACGAGGGGTTCCCCCCGACAGAGAAATGTACTTCCCCAACAGGGGGAAGGTTTGGGGGGTGAAACCAACTTCTAATGTGTTTCGTGGTTTAATATAGGGAGGGGAATCTATGAGGGGGGAGTTATGGAATAAAGCTCTGAAAAAAAAATTTGGCACAATTAAAATTCAACATTCTCGGCCCCGAGTTATCCCAAATTTTTAAGGTTAAAAAAATGCAAACCATAATTCGACCTCAGGTATGGGGTTTTTTTTTTTTTTTCGCCTTTCCTGGGGGGGCCGTCCTAAAAAAAGCGTCTTACCAGGCCGGGAAAAAAAAAAAAAAAAAAAAAAAATTACTTTAGGGGCTGGTTACGGTTTAGGAACAAAGAAGGGGAAAAAAGGACTGCAAAAACTTCCGCGGCCCGTCAGGGGCCCGGGGGACCTTTTTCTCCACTTTCAAAAATTGAAAAAAAAAAAAATTAAAAAACTCAAAAAAAAAAAAAAAAATACTTGAAAAAAAAAAAAAAAAAAATTTCCACACCCTGGGGGAAACTTGGGGGGGGACCGTGCTAAGAAGGCTTTTTAAAAAAAAAACTACCTTTTTTTTATGGATTGCTGTTTTTTTAGGAACAAAAGGGTTTTTGAAATTTTTTAGGGGGAATTGAGCTTGGATTTTCTCGGATTCATTGGTTGGAAATTTGTCAAAAAAACCCACGCGCTTGGGCAAAGGGAATTATTGGTTTGCCGTGTTGGGGGGGATTCTGGGGGGAAATTACAACCAGTTTAAAAAAACCTTAAAAAAACAATTTTGGATTGGTAAAGTCTTTTCAACCAAGGGGGGGGAATTGGTAAAAGCTTAACAACCACCCACGAGTTTTCTTGCCATAGTTTAAAGGGTCCAAAATACCGAGGAAAAAAAATTTAAAAATGAACAAAAGACAAATTTCAGGTTTTCCTTTGATTAAATTTCATTTGTCCGAAGGGGCACTTTGCCTTATTGTTTTTCGGTTTCTTAAGCAAGGGGTTAGTGTTGTGGGATATTCGCAATTTTGAGAGGCGTTAGGTTACTTCAGCGCTGATGTAAAATCCATTATTAAAACCAGTTTGTACACTGGGGGACATTTTTTGTCTTTTTCGAAAAACCCTCCTCCCCCCCCCCCCCCAACATTTCCAAAAAAATTTCTTAGGTTGTTTTGGGTGGTTTTTACCGGGGGTAGCAAAATTTTTTCCCCCTTTCATGAAAAAAATTTAGTGTGCGTAATTTAAAAAAAAAAAAATTTTTTTAGGGGAACAGGGGCGAATTTTTAGTGGATTTTTAAAGGGGCGGGGCTCGTCCGTTTGGTGCCCCCCCTTTTTTGGGAAAAAAAATTAAAAACCCACAGAAAGTAAAAAAATTGGGGGCCTCAAAAAAAGAACTTTGTTAAAAAAAACAAAACCTCCAAAAAAATATGTTTCCCCAGGCTCAAAAACAACTTGGAAGTGTTAATTTTTTGATTTGGGGCGGAAAATTAAAAAACAGGGGGGGGGCGAAAAAGGTTTTATGGTTTAAAGGTTATTAGCCACTAAAAAAACACTTTTTGCGTGTGGGTTTTTTTTTGGGGCCAAGGGGGACAGGCCGGGGTGGGGGGGGGGGAAAACCGTACCCCCCCCCCAAGAAATTTTTTTGATTGTTTTTTGGCGGGTTTAAAAAAAAAAAAAAAAAGAATTTTCAAAGAAAAAAAAAAAAAAAAAGAAAAAAACTCACCACGTTTTTCTGGGGGATTACCCCATAGGGCTATCCTCTGGAAAAAGGAATATGGGAAAAAAAATTTTGAATTTTTTTTATGTTCATGTGGCCCACAATATTTTTTCGAATTTTTTATTTGGCTCGGTTTCCTAGGGGGGGAAAACAAATTTCCCCTTCTTTAAAAAAATTTTTCCGGGGCGCTTTGTTGCTTTCAAAAAAGACTTTTTTAGTTGAAAAATTTCCACAAAAAAAATGGGGGGGACTATTTTCCAGAGTGAAAAAAAAAAGTTAATTTACCAAGGGGTCTGCATTATGATTTCCAACCCGCCAAAAATGATTTCCGGGGATCCGTAACAAAATTGGAATTCTCCCCAAAATGGATACAGCAAAAAACCTGAAAAAAAAGGAAAAAAAAATTAGGGGAAAAATGACGGTGGATTTCCATGGTGATTAACTATATGGATTTCATTACAATTCTTTTAAAGGGGTGAATTTCCTCCAGGTATTTTGCTACTGCGCCACGAATTCAACGATTTTTTGCGTTCAAATTAGGGGGCGGCGTGGCACGTACTTTTCAACCACAAGGGAAAGAATTTCCCTTCCAAAGCTAAGCCCGGTAAGGCGGGAAACAATTTTTACAAAATTTTCGTTTTCTTTTTTAAAAAAAAAAACGGAGCCATGGGGTTTGCCCTTAAATTTTTTTTATTTGGCATAAATAAATAAGGGTGTTTGCATAATTTGTCCTCCTTAATTTAAAAAAGGAAAAAAACAAAAAACCCAAAAAAAAAAAAAATTAAAATTGGGAAGGGTGAAAAAAAAAAAAGGATATTAGTGGGAAAGGAGAGGCACGGGGAAAACTGGTTTTGCTCTTGTTGATGCAAGGTTATAAAAAACCGCAAAAAAATAAACCGGGGGGGACTCTTCGAAAACGGCTCTTTACGTCCAACCGGTCGTTTCAAAAAAAAAATTTAAGTGTGTTTTTTTTTCCCCCCCCCCCCCCCAAACCACAAATTGTGATTTATGATTATGTTGTTTTTTTTCCCATGGGCTCGGGACCCCCTCACTTTCTTGGTTTTCTCTCTGTCGTTCCTCCAGGTGAATTTAAATTTCATTTGTTACCCCAAGCCAAAATCGCGGTTTGGGGGGGTGTTTTTTGTTTTTGGGTTTTTAAAACAAACAAAAACTGTTTTTAATGGTTTCAAGCAAAAAAAAACAAAACAGATCCAAAACGTAATTATTTCCCAGGGGGCAGCTTCTTTTGTTGTTTTCTCCCGCCGGCGAAAAAAAAACAAACTGGGACAAAAAAAACCAGGGGGGGCCGGCGCCTTCTTTAAAAGGGTCCCCGCCCCCCCCCCCCCCGCGAGGAAAAAAAAATTTTCGGGACTGAAAAAACAAAACACTGAATTTTCAAAATTTCTTGCCAAAAACTTTGGCGGTTCAGGGGAAGTGGAAAACACCCCATTTTATCCTTCGGGAGGAATTCGGGAGGCAAAACATTTCTGATTTGGGACGGTTTTCATTCGAAAAAGTCGAAAAAGGTCTTCGTTAATATGTTAAAAGCGGGGGAACAATTGCTTTTTTTTTTTTTCCCGCGTTGTGAAAATTTATTGCGGGCGACAAAAGGGAGCCCGAAATCTAATCTCAACGTTGCTTTTACAAACGCATGCGCCGCAGTTGTATAGTTTAGCTCTGACTCGATTTTGCTGAAATCTTGAGTCTTCCACCACGAATGCATGGAATGCAAAGAATGCTATTTTCTCATCTGGACCTTGGATCACGTGAAGGTCATGCATAGCAGCTCGCCGACTAATCCAAATCGAGCGTGTCAACTTAGATTCGACTTTTCTGTTCATGTTGTTGTCGCGTTGTATGCCATTTCCCGGCCGTATTCCGTGTTAATCGAGAGTGGCAACTATTCGTCCTTAACTTCAATCGCGGAGCGTCAGTTGCCCTTGAGCTGACAAGCGCATAGTGTGAGATCGCGTTCTTAAATTTCATAGAAGCGTGGAGCGAAAGCTGTTCGTCCTTGACTTAACGAGCGCATGGTCTGAGATCGTTGTCTGCGATATTTTTTTATGTTATGATTTTAAATAAATCACACTTGCGTTAAATCAATCATTTTGACTCGATCAATACACATACTTTATAACCTAGAGTGCTTTTATTTACGCCGTGAAACAGCAACAATTACAGCATAGTACTAAATCTAAGGAAAGCAAACAATGGGATTAGTGTCTCGTGGAATGCTCTGATGTTACTGTTTCACAGATTTTGTCAAATCACTCTATTGTTACTGCCAAAATGGAAGAAAAAGCGAGTAAAACCGGGCCGGGGGTGGGGGTGCCTATAGGCCCCCAAATCTTTTATTTCCCAAATGGGCAAAAAAAATCCTCGCCCGCGTTTGCTAACCTTTGGTTATTACTAATTATAAAAAAATAAATTATGCGGCCAGGTCATATCTGAAAATTACCAGTTTACTTCTAGTACACAGTTTCGTTTATTGAAAGCAGTTATCGCAAACCACAACAGAACCGCAAAATTCTTGCGATGACAGCAACCTAACAGATAAATGACGTCACGCCATAGCAACCGGACCTGGACCTTCCTTCTGCATGAATTTTTTTCTTTACCTTCTTCTTTGCACGAATTTTTTTTTCTTGGCAATTTCCCTTGCATAATTTTTTTTCCCACCTCCCCCCATCACTTTTCTAATAGTCCGTCGCTACGGCATGAAATCCACAATTTACGGATCTTTAACTCGTGCGTAAAGAACCGTAAATATAAGGCCTCTTCTTTACGGACAAGTTCCGCGTTCCGTAAAGATGCGTAAATTCAGAGAGCGCGTTAAGACATTCTTTACGCCATATTTACGAACGCGTAAATTTAACTTTTCATGCTGTGCCCTTAATGATTGATTTGTTACACAGGTGACTTCTGTGGAAATACTATAGTGCCAATGTCTATGACATATAGGAAGCCGTTGACTGAAAGGTTGCTGTCTCTTTACCATAAGTATTAAATGATTGTTGATCTGTTCGGCGTTTATCTTCTGTCGCATGTTGACATTGTAATTCGTTATATCGAGGTAGATTTTACATTTGGGCCTCTGAAGAATTCGTTATGTGGACGTTCGTTATATCGAGGTTCTATTTCATATATTTTACTGTAACTTTGGCCGGGGCGTAGAATATCGTTCGTTATATCGAGGACTTCGTTAAGTAGAGGTTCCACTGTAATTCTCTTCTCAGCCAATAATTCTCTTGTTGGCATGTTAATAACAATGGGTGACGTCACTGATATCTTTACCATATTCCGATTGATGTTTTTCTCCAAGAAAACGTATTAGTGACTTAGGCACACTGGGGCATTCTAAGTTCCAAATCTGAAGGAAAACCGCGCAAAATTTGATATTTAGTTTTATCAATTTCTAAAAGTTATACTGGATACCTTTAGAAAATGTTGCCTTCGAACACCCTTGGGTATTTTAACAGGGTTATAACTCCTACCCCGCTGGCAATATCGATTCGTTTATCATTAAAACTCCGTCCGAATGCGTACCGTTCTGTAACTGAAATGGTTTTCACAAAAGATGCAACGCGGTGAACGGGAGCTCCTTTTGAGCTCGCAGAATCTCCGATCAATCCTTCCTTTATTCACAGGTCTTCACCAATTAGACCAAATGGCTGCGATCCCTTGTTTTATTGACCTCCTTTGCAGCCGTTTTTTTCAGTGACCAAAAAATTTCAGCGCTACACAGAACAAACCAACGATCAAGCCATTTTTTTTTTGGCGCTCTTTTTTTTCTTGACACGTAGTCGAATACCAGCTTTAAGACAAAAAGTAGATGAGCACGGAAAAATTAGTCTAATCACTGGTGAGCCCGCTTATTGATCATGAGCGCCGCTGCCTTTTATAGATGACCTGCTACAAATCGGACGTCTCGATCGTTTTGTTTGTGTTTCCCAGTCTGCTGCATTTTGCACTTGGAAAAGAAAACACCCTTATCACAGGTTAAGCTTTCAAACCACCTGTTGTACGTAAAACTATTTCGATAATTCAGAAAACGTTTTTACTAATGGCAGTTTTTTTAGCCTTTTAAGACAAATTAAGATATCGATTGCAAAACGATTTGTGAAGAGTGCTGCCCTCCTTTAATTAAGGCGCTATTGTAAACGGTATTGCACCCTGGGAGTTACTTTACACATTCAATCGTATCAAGTATTCCCAAAGCTAAATTTGTTGACCAATCACAGCCGAGTAGTTCTGGACGTGCAAATTATTATGCCGCTTGTTAATAATCTGCGACCTGTAAGTATATGTCGCGAAAGACGATGACATTTTGTGCGATGATGAAAAACAAATCATTCAGCGGGTGAGGAAATCGTTTCACTTGCATTATCTATAATAACGTGCAAGCGACTCGCAAGCCACTCTGAAGGTCAGTGGATGCAAAAAAATGACTCTCAGAAGCAAAGGTGCGAAGACAGAGTTGAAGGAGGGAGACAAGGCGTGAAATTCACACCCAAAAAGACAGTTTAGTTTTGGGTTAGGAACTTATTGGTCTACTTTTCAAAAGACAGCCCAATGAAAGGTGTTTCGAATATCACATTGATGTCATCAGTTTACAACTACCAGAAATTCAAAAACATTTCTTACAATGAACCACCAGCGTCGTGTGATTTTCAGTACTTCCTACTGAGTTGTTGGCTCTACAGGTGTACTTTCCACTATCTGCTCTCTTTATTTTACTGAAAGTCAATGACGCTGTATTCCTCCCCGAATTTTGTACTTTTCCATTTCTGATCCATTGTACATCTGGGTCTGGTGTCCCCGATGCTGCACATATGATACTGATCGCTGATCCCTCAGTGTAACTTGATTGTACTGTAAGTCCGTCTATCTTTGGTACTGCTACAAAAGATAGTTAAAATAGAAGGGTTCTTTACGAGCACGAAAAAAGGTCTTAAAGAATAGTTACCCAGGAAATTTCAAGACAAACAAAACGAAAAAATGGATTCTTCGCATTCATAAAGGTAGATGAAATCGGCCGAATGATGACGAGAATTGAGCTGACTCATAGCGGAGCTCCTTCACGCGGAAAGGCGCCTTAATGGGGCGCCATTGCTTCGAATTTTGGCGACAAATCGGGCTAAGAAAGTTTGTCCGTCCTTCCGTTCGGCCGTACGTATGCTCCCCTTATGTAAACTAATGCGAAATGTCACACACTGCAATACATAAAAGCGTGTCCCGGCAAGCTTCGAAGCTCTTGATTCTGTTAATAACACAGAAAATTACCACTTCTCGAGAGTAGAAACACTAAACAATGTTTAAGAGACACCGACGAGTGATATCATTGGGTAGAGAGTCATAAAAGCCTTCTATCCGGAAATGGTTTTCCTTCGATGGCAGAGAAGTGTTATTAATATATATTGCGGATTTAATTCAGCTCTAAGAACCTCAAAATGGTTACTACAGTATTTTTTCGACGTTAGACTCGATTTTAAAACGACTGGTAAAGCCACGGCCGAAAGAATGAATGTAAAGCCGTGGGTAAAAAATATTGAAATTACACTTCAGAGTAAAGTTGGTGTTTATAATATTAACCGGCCACTATCCACAGACACTGACTGGAATAACTGTCAAAACAGCAGGGTTAAAAAAAAAAGAATCCAAAGAAAGAGTGCAGAAAATTTATCGAAAGATTAAGCTCATTACAGTCTTCAGAAAATTTGCAAGAATTTTCTGCCCTGAATGCTGATTCATTCGGACTGAATTGAATTACCGACTTTTTGTCCTACAAACTCCCGTCGTGTTTTCAAAAACTTTTGAGGGCACAGTCACGTTGTTCGGCTACAAAAGGAGTTGCTAAGTGTCCCTGATTTTAATACATTTCCTAAATTTTACTGTTTTAATTTCGCCAACCTCTAAACAATAACAATATTGAGTTGGTTTGCCAGGGTTGTTGTAAACTGCAACTGTAAACAAATAGCTTTGAGTCGGTTTTCGCACTTCTCGTCGATAACAAACCCTATTTGTAAAACAGTGAAGTACGTGTACCGTTTGTATTGTCGCTTTTAATGCCTAAAGCACCTGTCCTTATTTCACCTAGAATGATTTAAGGTGATTTCTCAGAAATAAAAGTTACCGATAAATTTTTTTGAAACTTTCCCTGAATGTTCTCTTCCAAGCACTGTTTCGAAAAATACAATAATAATGATAGGTCACCATTCTCGTTTAAGAGATGTGATGGGTCAATCTTGACCCATTTGTGCCTGTATTCGTGCTAATCACGTGCGTTATTCATCGGTTCACGTTACATTTTGTCGTAGCTCGAAACATAGTTTATAAAAGTAATACTCGGGAAAAAAAACTTGACAGGTAGAAAGTGTCGAGCATATGGAACAATATCATATAACATTTGTGGAAACACACTATTTGAAAACGACGTGGACGTAGAGCGTTCGAAGAGTCGTTATTTTTGCGGTTATAACTTGCATCACAGAGCAACAGTTTCGTGCTCTCTTTCACTATATCTTTTTTTCCTTCCAATAATTTTTTTTTAGTTTTCTTTTAAATTAAGGAGGACAATATGCACACTATTATTATGCAATAAAAAATTAGGGCACCATGCTCGTTTAAAAGAAAACGAAAATTTATTTCGCTACCGGGCTTAGCTTGAGGGAAATTTCTTTCTGTTGAGTACGTGCACGCGCTAATGACGCAAAAATCGTGATCGTGCGCAGTAGCAATACTGAGGAATCACCTTAAAAGATGTATGAATCCATAATAGTAATCATGGAATCCACGTCATTTCTAATTTTTCTTTTTCTTTTTGCTGTATCATTTGGAGAAATCATTTACGATCCCGGGATCATTTGCGGGTTGGGATCATATGCAGACCTGTAAATAACTTTCACTCTGGAAATAGTCATTTTTTTGTGAAATTTCAACTAAAAAGGCTTGAAAGCAAGCTCCAAAAATTTAAGAGGGAATGTCCACTAGGACCGAGCCATATCGAAAATATGTGGCACATGATGAAAAATCAAAATTTTTCATATTCTTTCCAGAGATAGCCTATGGTAAGCCCAGAAACGTGGTGAGTTTTCTTTTTTTTTTTCTTGAAATATTTTTTAAACCCGCCAAAAAATCAAAAATCTGGTACGGTCCCGCGTCTGGCCAAAACACGCAAAAGTTTAGTGACTAATACCTTACCATAAACTTCGCCCTGTTTAATTCGCATCAAAATAACACTCAAGTTTGAGCCTGGAAACATATTTTTGGAGGGTTTACAAGTCTTTTGAGGCCAATTTTACTTCTGTGGGTTAATTTTCAAGGCCACGACGAGCCGCTTAAAATCACTAAAATTCGCTTCTAAAAATTTTTAATTACGCACACTATTTCAATCGGAAAATTTGCTACCCGGTAAAACACCAAAAACACCTAAGATTTTGATGTTTCGAAAGACAAAATGTCAGTGTAAAACCTGGTATAAGATTTACATCAGCGCTGAGTACTAACGCTCTCAAAAATTGCGATAATCACAACACTAACCTGCTAGAAACGAAAACAATAGGCAAGTGCCTCGGACATGATAATCAAAGGAACCTGAAATTGTCTTGTTACATTAAATTTCCTCGGTATTTGGACTTAAACTATGGCAGAAAACTCGTGTTTAAGCTTACCTCCTGTGAGACATTACATTCAAATGTTAAGTACTGGTGTATTCAGAATCCCACACGCACAATAATCATTGCAGCGCGTGGTTGACATTCAACCAATGAATCCGAGAATCCAGCTCATCCCTATTCCTTGTTCTAAACAGCAATCCATAAAAGTAGTTTAGCCTTCTAGCGTCAGTCAGGTGAAATTTTCAGTATTTTTGCGTTAATTTCAATTTGAAGTGAGGAGGTCGCGGCTGACGGCCGCGAAGTTGCAGGCCTTTTCCCCTTCTTGTGTCTAACCGTAACCAGCCTAAAGTAATTTCGCTGTAAGACGCTTTAGACGGCCCAGGAAGGCGAAAAAACACCATACCTGAGTCGATTATGGTTTCATTTAACCTTATTGGGATACTCGGCCGAGATGTGATTTAAATGTGCAATTTTCAGAAGCTTTATTCATAACTCTCATAGATTCTCTATATAAACCACGAACACATAGAGTGGTCTTCCTGTGGGAGTACATTCTCTGTCTGACCTCGTAGCTCAGTCGGCAGAGCAAACGGTAGATCTAATCCGGAGGATCGTGGAGTTCGATTCCCACCGCAGGCCTGAAAGAGGGGGGGGGGGGATTTATTTTTCTAGCCTCGTGTGGTTTCCTGATTCCCTTGACTAGGGCCAACGCCTCGGTGGGTCTCATTCAGTGGGGTTATTCACATTAGCACTTAAATTTTAAACTTCAGAGTTAATTCTCTGTTCCACCATTTGAGCTCATGTGCTACGCGGGACACAAACATTTCATATAATTTATTGGTCTGAAAATTGAGCATTTACTTTTATCCCTGTAAAGCACTGTGGGTTTTGGAGTTGTGTGACGTCTTGCTTCCAGCTATTTTTTTGTGAAAAGATCCCCCCCCCAATGCCGAATGATGTATCGTATACTACTCATGATATGTTATACCTATTTTGTTTTAGTATAAAATCCTACATAGCGTTCTTATCCCGAATCATGTGCCGTTCTGTAATGGCTACGCTGCAAACTTATCTATTCTGTGCTAGAAAGTGCGTCGTTACTGTATATTTTACGGTTCACGTTGGGTTCTTAAAGTTTTCCGTATCGCTTTACGCGTAAAGGGTGCAGAGGTATTTTCTCAGCTTCAAATAAGTTGTTTGCTTGAACCACCTCTTATTAAATCTCTCGATGCAGTTTTTGGTTATGCGTGACAAAATCCATCAATTGACCATAACGTGACATAGAACGAAGTCGACATCGGACGACATATTTACATTTCGACGAGAACCAGAACATAAGCAAGCAAAAGGCGACTGCACGCTAGAAGGCTAAACTACTTTTATGATTGCTGTTTAGAACAAGGAATAGGGATATGAGCTGGATTCTCGGATTCATTGGTTTGAATGTCCAACCACGCGCTGCAATGATTATTGTGCTTGTGGGATTCTGACTACACCAGTACTTAACATTTGAAAGTAATGTCTCACAGGAGGTAAGCTTAAACGACTTAAATCGACGCTGAAGTTAAACATTCTCAATATGATCGGTGCCAAACTCAGCGACCAAAGGAATGCAGGCTGTTTCAAATGTACAAATCAAAGGCTTGGCTTTCTGCAGTTTTTTTGGCTTCCCGCGGAAAAACAGTGGGAAGCCAAGCGCTGATTGGTAGATTTGAAACGGCCTGCATTCCTTGAATTCCTTTGGTCACTGAGTTTGGCACCGATCATATTGAGAAAGCCGTATTTGTGACTTCAGCGTCGATTTTCTCGGAAACTGTTGGAGGGATGAAGCTGAAATTCGGCGAAGAGATAGAGAAAAAACTCATCTATCAAGATCCGTCGCCATTCAGGTGAAATTTTCGGTATTTTTTCGTTAATTCCAATTTGAAGTGGAGGAGGTCGTGGCTGACGGCCGCGAAGTTGCAAGCCTTGCCTCCTTCTTGTGTCTAACCGTAACCAGCCGAAAGTAATTTCGCTGTAAGACGCTTTAGACGGTCCAAGAAGGCGAAAAAAACATCATACATGAGTCGATTATGGTTTCATTTAACTTTATTGGGATATTCAGGCCGAGATGTGATTTAAATGTGCAATTTTCAGAGCTTTATTCATAACCCTCATAGATTCTCTATATAAACCACGAACACATAGAGTGGTCTGCCTGTGGTAATCCAAATCGTTCCCGACATTCTCTGTCCGACCCCGTAGCTCAGTCAGCAGATCCAGTGCTACTTTATTTCCGTTGGTTTGTCAAGGTTCTATATAGTCCACATAAAACATTTCAGTCGAGCAATCAGTAAAACCATGTTTCTTACTTGCTTTGTAGATGCCACTCATACGACAATTGTCGTGCTGTTATGTCCAATGGGATCTCAACTTTGCAGTTTTCAGAATGAATAACAACATTCTTTGAATTGATGTACTTAACTTCCACTATTAGACTTCGAGTATCCGCCATGTTTGTTTGTAAAGTAATGCCGCTGACCATTTGATTGTCGACGTGCATTGGGCTCCTAGAGGACTGGCAACAATAACAAAAAAGCCTGCACGAGACTTGAAAGAGTCAATGGACTATTTTATCGTCATAATTTACCTCCATAGCGCTTTTATTTGATTTTTGTTTGAACTTGATTCTAAAAAAATATTTTTTACTCCGTGGGTTCAAACAAAATTCCCATTCCCACTTAATGTTTTGAGGCCCTTTCCCAGTACAAAAATCCCAGTCCCAGTGGATCAAATCCCATTTTCTTACTCATATTTTAGGCCAATCCCAGTCCCATTTTACCCCTTCAGGACCCTCTGTTAAGGCAAGGCAGGACGTCAAGTTTTAAAATCAGGGAAACGTTCAGCTTGATAAAACAAATATAACAGAAATATACCTGTCCAACCATATTGCTTGAGTCATGACTGTAAACAGAATACCCAATGCCAAGCATAGTAAAGGGAATTAAGGGAACCACACGAGGCAAAAAAAAAAATCTTTACGGCCTCGGGTTGGGATTCGAGAGCCCACGGATCTCCGGATTAGATCTACCGTTGCTCTGCCGACTGAGTCTACGAGAGTCAGACAGAGAATGTACTCCCACAGGAAGACCACTCTATGTGTTCGTGGGTTTTATATAGAGAATCTATGAGAGTTATGAAATAAAGCTCTGAAAATTGCACATTTAAATCACATCTCGGCCCGAGTATCCCAATAAGGTTAAATGAAACCATAATCGACTCAGGTATGGTGTTTTTGTCGCCTTCCTGGGCCGTCTAAAGCGTCTTACAGCGAAATTACTTTAGGCTGGTTACGGTTAGACACAAGAAGGGGAAAAGGCCTGCAACTTCGCGGCCGTCAGCCGCGACCTCCTCCACTTCAAATTGAAATTAACGCAAAAATACTGAAAATTTCACCTGACTGACGCTAGAAGGCTAAACTACTTTTATGGATTGCTGTTTTAGAACAAGGAATAGGGATGAGCTGGATTCTCGGATTCATTGGTTGAATGTCAACCACGCGCTGCAATGATTATTGTGCGTGTGGGATTCTGAATACACCAGTTACTTAACATTTGAATGTAATGTCTCACAGGAGGTAAGCTTAAACACGAGTTTTCTGCCATAGTTTAAGTCCAAATACCGAGGAAATTTAATGTAACAAGACAATTTCAGGTTCCTTTGATTATCATGTCCGAGGCACTTGCCTATTGTTTTCGTTTCTAGCAGGTTAGTGTTGTGATTATCGCAATTTTTGAGAGCGTTAGTACTCAGCGCTGATGTAAATCTTATACCAGGTTTTACACTGACATTTTGTCTTTCGAAACATCAAAATCTTAGGTGTTTTGGTGTTTTACCGGGTAGCAAATTTTCCGATTGAAATAGTGTGCGTAATTAAAAATTTTTAGAAGCGAATTTTAGTGATTTTAAGCGGCTCGTCGTGGCCTTGAAAATTAACCCACAGAAGTAAAATTGGCCTCAAAAGACTTGTAAACCCTCCAAAAATATGTTTCCAGGCTCAAACTTGAGTGTTATTTTGATGCGAATTAAACAGGGCGAAGTTTATGGTAAGGTATTAGTCACTAAACTTTTGCGTGTTTTTGGCCAGACGCGGGACCGTACCAGATTTTTGATTTTTTGGCGGGTTTAAAAAAATATTTTCAAGAAAAAAAAAAAAGAAAACTCACCACGTTTCTGGGCTTACCATAGGCTATCTCTGGAAAGAATATGAAAAATTTTGATTTTTCATCATGTGCCACATATTTTCGATATGGCTCGGTCCTAGTGGACATTCCCTCTTAAATTTTTGGAGCTTGCTTTCAAGCCTTTTTAGTTGAAATTTCACAAAAAAATGACTATTTCCAGAGTGAAAGTTATTTACAGGTCTGCATATGATCCCAACCCGCAAATGATCCCGGGATCGTAAATGATTTCTCCAAATGATACAGCAAAAAAGAAAAAGAAAAATTAGAAATGACGTGGATTCCATGATTACTATTATGGGATTCATACATCTTTTAAGGTGATTCCTCAGTATTGCTACTGCGCACGATCACGATTTTTGCGTCATTAGCAGCGTGCACGTACTCAACAGAAAGAAATTTCCCTCAAGCTAAGCCCGGTAGCGAAATAAATTTTCGTTTTCTTTTAAACGAGCATGGTGCCCTAATTTTTTATTGCATAATAATAGTGTGCATATTGTCCTCCTTAATTTAAAAGAAAACTAAAAAAAAATTATGGAAGGAAAAAAAGATATAGTGAAAGAGAGCACGAAACTGTTGCTCTGTGATGCAAGTTATAACCGCAAAAATAACGACTCTTCGAACGCTCTACGTCCACGTCGTTCAAATAGTGTGTTTCCACAAATGTTATATGATATTGTTCCATATGCTCGACACTTTCTACCTGTCAAGTTTTTTTCCCGAGTATTACTTTATAAACTATGTTTCGAGCTACGACAAAATGTAACGTGAACCGATGAATAACGCACGTGATTAGCACGAATACAGGCACAAATGGGTCAAGATTGACCCATCACATCTCTTAAACGAGAATGGTGACCTATCATTATTATTGTATTTTTCGAAACAGTGCTTGGAAGAGAACATTCAGGGAAAGTTTCAAAAAAATTTATCGGTAACTTTTATTTCTGAGAAATCACCTTAAATCATTCTAGGTGAAATAAGGACAGGTGCTTTAGGCATTAAAAGCGACAATACAAACGGTACACGTACTTCACTGTTTTACAAATAGGGTTTGTTATCGACGAGAAGTGCGAAAACCGACTCAAAGCTATTTGTTTACAGTTGCAGTTTACAACAACCCTGGCAAACCAACTCAATATTGTTATTGTTTAGAGGTTGGCGAAATTAAAACAGTAAAATTTAGGAAATGTATTAAAATCAGGGACACTTAGCAACTCCTTTTGTAGCCGAACAACGTGACTGTGCCCTCAAAAGTTGTTTGAAAACACGACGGGAGTTTGTAGGACAAAAAGTCGGTAATTCAATTCAGTCCGAATGAATCAGCATTCAGGGCAGAAAATTCTTGCAAATTTTCTGAAGACTGTAATGAGCTTAATCTTTCGATAAATTTTCTGCACTCTTTCTTTGGATTCTTTTTTTTTTAACCCTGCTGTTTTGACAGTTATTCCAGTCAGTGTCTGTGGATAGTGGCCGGTTAATATTATAAACACCAACTTTACTCTGAAGTGTAATTTCAATATTTTTTACCCACGGCTTTACATTCATTCTTTCGGCCGTGGCTTTACCAGTCGTTTTTAAAAATCGAGTCTAACGTCGAAAAAATACTGTAGTAACCATTTTGAGGTTCTTAGAGCTGAATTAAATCCGCAATATATATTAATAACACTTCTCTGCCATCGAAGGAAAAACCATTTCCGGATAGAAGGCTTTTATGACTCTCTACCCAATGATATCACTCGTCGGTGTCTCTTAAACATTGTTTAGTGTTTCTACTCTCGAGAAGTGGTAATTTTCTGTGTTATTAACAGAATCAAGAGCTTCGAAGCTTGCCGGGACACGCTTTTATGTATTGCAGTGTGTGACATTTCGCATTAGTTTACATAAGGGGAGCATACGTACGGCCGAACGGAAGGACGGACAAACTTTCTTAGCCCGATTTGTCGCCAAAATTCGAAGCAATGGCGCCCCATTAAGGCGCCTTTCCGCGTGAAGGAGCTCCGCTATGAGTCAGCTCAATTCTCGTCATCATTCGGCCGATTTCATCTACCTTTATGAATGCGAAGAATCCATTTTTTCGTTTTGTTTGTCTTGAAATTTCCTGGGTAACTATTCTTTAAGACCTTTTTTCGTGCTCGTAAAGAACCCTTCTATTTTAACTATCTTTTGTAGCAGTACCAAAGATAGACGGACTTACAGTACAATCAAGTTACACTGAGGGATCAGCGATCAGTATCATATGTGCAGCATCGGGGACACCAGACCCAGATGTACAATGGATCAGAAATGGAAAAGTACAAAATTCGGGGAGGAATACAGCGTCATTGACTTTCAGTAAAATAAAGAGAGCAGATAGTGGAAAGTACACCTGTAGAGCCAACAACTCAGTAGGAAGTACTGAAAATCACACGACGCTGGTGGTTCATTGTAAGAAATGTTTTTGAATTTCTGGTAGTTGTAAACTGATGACATCAATGTGATATTCGAAACACCTTTCATTGGGCTGTCTTTTGAAAAGTAGACCAATAAGTTCCTAACCCAAAACTAAACTGTCTTTTTGGGTGTGAATTTCACGCCTTGTCTCCCTCCTTCAACTCTGTCTTCGCACCTTTGCTTCTGAGAGTCATTTTTTTGCATCCACTGACCTTCAGAGTGGCTTGCGAGTCGCTTGCACGTTATTATAGATAATGCAAGTGAAACGATTTCCTCACCCGCTGAATGATTTGTTTTTCATCATCGCACAAAATGTCATCGTCTTTCGCGACATATACTTACAGGTCGCAGATTATTAACAAGCGGCATAATAATTTGCACGTCCAGAACTACTCGGCTGTGATTGGTCAACAAATTTAGCTTTGGGAATACTTGATACGATTGAATGTGTAAAGTAACTCCCAGGGTGCAATACCGTTTACAATAGCGCCTTAATTAAAGGAGGGCAGCACTCTTCACAAATCGTTTTGCAATCGATATCTTAATTTGTCTTAAAAGGCTAAAAAAACTGCCATTAGTAAAAACGTTTTCTGAATTATCGAAATAGTTTTACGTACAACAGGTGGTTTGAAAAGCTTAACCTGTGATAAGGGTGTTTTCTTTTCCAAGTGCAAAATGCAGCAGACTGGGAAACACAAAACAAAACGATCGAGACGTCCGATTTGTAGCAGGTCATCTATAAAAGGCAGCGGCGCTCATGATCAATAAGCGGGCTCACCAGTGATTAGACTAATTTTTCCGTGCTCATCTACTTTTTGTCTTAAAGCTGGTATTCGACTACGTGTCAAGAAAAAAAAGAGCGCCAAAAAAAAAATGGCTTGATCGTTGGTTTGTTCTGTGTAGCGCTGAAATTTTTTGGTCACTGAAAAAAACGGCTGCAAAGGAGGTCAATAAAACAAGGGATCGCAGCCATTTGGTCTAATTGGTGAAGACCTGTGAATAAAGGAAGGATTGATCGGAGATTCTGCGAGCTCAAAAGGAGCTCCCGTTCACCGCGTTGCATCTTTTGTGAAAACCATTTCAGTTACAGAACGGTACGCATTCGGACGGAGTTTTAATGATAAACGAATCGATATTGCCAGCGGGGTAGGAGTTATAAACCCTGTTAAATACCAAGGGTGTTCGAAGGCAACATTTTCTAAAGGTATCCAGTATAACTTTTAGAAATTGATAAAACTAAATATCAAATTTTGCGCGGTTTTCCTTCAGATTTGGAACTTAGAATGCCCCAGTGTGCCTAAGTCACTAATACGTTTTCTTGGAGAAAAACATCAATCGGAATATGGTAAAGATATCAGTGACGTCACCCATTGTTATTAACATGCCAACAAGAGAATTATGGCTGAGAAGAGAATTACAGTGGAACCTCTACTTAACGAAGTCCTCGATATAACGAACGATATTCTACGCCCCGGCCAAAGTTACAGTAAAATATATGAAATAGAACCTCGATATAACGAACGTCCACATAACGAATTCTTCAGAGGCCCAAATGTAAAATCTACCTCGATATAACGAATTACAATGTCAACATGCGACAGAAGATAAACGCCGAACAGATCAACAATCATTTAATACTTATGGTAAAGAGACAGCAACCTTTCAGTCAACGGCTTCCTATATGTCATAGACATTGGCACTATAGTATTTCCACAGAAGTCACCTGTGTAACAAATCAATCATTAAGGGCACAGCATGAAAAGTTAAATTACGCGTTCGTAAATATGGCGTAAAGAATGTCTTAACGCGCTCTCTGAATTTACGCATCTTTACGGAACGCGGAACTTGTCCGTAAAGAAGAGGCCTTATATTACGGTTCTTTACGCACGAGTTAAAGATCCGTAAATTGTGGATTTTCATGCCGTAGCGACGGACTATTAGAAAAGTGATGGGGGGAGGTGGGAAAAAAAATTATGCAAGGGAAATTGCCAAGAAAAAAAAATTCGTGCAAAGAAGAAGGTAAAGAAAAAAATTCATGCAGAAGGAAGGTCCAGGTCCGGTTGCTATGGCGTGACGTCATTTATCTGTTAGGTTGCTGTCATCGCAAGAATTTTGCGGTTCTGTTGTGGTTTGCGATAACTGCTTTCAATAAACGAAACTGTGTACTAGAAGTAAACTGGTAATTTTCAGATATGACCTGGCCGCATAATTTATTTTTTTATAATTAGTAATAACCAAAGGTTAGCAAACGCGGGCGAGGATTTTTTTTGCCCATTTGGGAAATAAAAGATTTGGGGGCCTATAGGCACCCCCACCCCCGGCCCGGTTTTACTCGCTTTTTTCTTCCATTTTGGCAGTAACAATAGAGTGATTTGACAAAATCTGTGAAACAGTAACATCAGAGCATTCCACGAGACACTAATCCCATTGTTTGCTTTCCTTAGATTTAGTACTATGCTGTAATTGTTGCTGTTTCACGGCGTAAATAAAAGCACTCTAGGTTATAAAGTATGTGTATTGATCGAGTCAAAATGATTGATTTAACGCAAGTGTGATTTATTTAAAATCATAACATAAAAAAATATCGCAGACAACGATCTCAGACCATGCGCTCGTTAAGTCAAGGACGAACAGCTTTCGCTCCACGCTTCTATGAAATTTAAGAACGCGATCTCACACTATGCGCTTGTCAGCTCAAGGGCAACTGACGCTCCGCGATTGAAGTTAAGGACGAATAGTTGCCACTCTCGATTAACACGGAATACGGCCGGGAAATGGCATACAACGCGACAACAACATGAACAGAAAAGTCGAATCTAAGTTGACACGCTCGATTTGGATTAGTCGGCGAGCTGCTATGCATGACCTTCACGTGATCCAAGGTCCAGATGAGAAAATAGCATTCTTTGCATTCCATGCATTCGTGGTGGAAGACTCAAGATTTCAGCAAAATCGAGTCAGAGCTAAACTATACAACTGCGGCGCATGCGTTTGTAAAAGCAACGTTGAGATTAGGATTGCGGGCTCCTTTTGTCGCCCGCAATAAATTTTCACAACGCGGGAACATTGTCCGCTTACATATAACGGAGACTTCGACTTCGAATGAACCCGTCATCAGATTTGCCTCCCGAATTCGAAGATATGGTGTTTCTCCTGACGCATTTGTGCGAAATTGATTCAGTTTTCAGTCGAATTTTCCTCGCGGACTTAAAGAAGGCGCGCTGGTTTTCTTTTCGCGGCGAGAACAACAAAGAAGCTGCCCCTGGATATACGTTTGGATCTGTTGTTGCTGAAACCATTAAACAGTTGTTAAAAACCAAACAAAACCCACAACCGCGATTGGCTTGTACATGAATTAAATCACCTGAGAACGACAGAGAGAACCAGAAAGTGTCTTCAGCTAGCGCTAGCCGTGACCGACCTCGTAGAGCATCGAATCAAGACAACAAGACGAAGGTACCAAGTTAAACCATCAGATTAATCTTTTATTTATATCATAACTTACACGGATTGTCATGCTTTTAGATTGTATGGAGACTAGATAGGTACTAAATATCACTATTTTCATTTCTGAGTTAGACCCTATACTGAGTCCATCGTACACTAGTTTTCTGAAAGACAATTATTTCGGATACATAGAAAATCCGTATAGGTACATATTATAAATACTCTCTGGTTTGCCCACGCAAACGTCCACGTAGTATTTTGACGTTGCCGAGGGTTAGAGGATATTTTTTGGTTCACCCATGCTTAAGACCATGCAACATAGCTGCTGATGAGTGCTTCAAGATATGTAACAAAATCGTCAAAGTTATTTTTCCGACGTGCGTGATGTACATTATAGGAACATGTTACATATCCTTTCAGGTTCACCCAGGCTGAAGTCCATGCAATGCAGTTGCTGAGTGCTTCAAGACATGTAACAAAATCGTCAAAGTTTTTTTTCGTCGTGCGTGGCATTATAGGAACATGCCGTGGTGGGTTCTGGGTCACCCAGTCTGAAGTCCATGCAGTACAGTTGCTGAGTACTTCTGGATATGTAACAAACTCGTGATAGTGATTTTTCCGTCGTGTAGTTTCCAGAATCGCTTCGCATTACTTGAAAACAATAAGATTATGAGCTCGTGATTTCTATCACGCATAGTAATCGTGAGCGTAACCTCTTGAGAGGTTTTTGAAAATGTCGTTGCAATAATTTTTGAGAATTTCTGACTGATTAACATAAACTGATTTTCAAAGTGTCCGTATACATGACGCGTTTTGTGGAAGACAAACGATCACTGTCGGGGATATGATTACACTGGAATGTTACAAGCTACTGGTATCCCGTGGAGATGTAGAACTAAAAGTTTTTCATCTCCACGGAATCCAAGGTCTGTTTCTTGGTTGCTAAGAACGTCTGGCTCGTTATGCTGCAACATACACTGTATACTGTATTATAATGGAAATAATAAAATAAATTTTTAATAAATTAATATTAGGATTTGGTATCTTTGTAAATATTGTATGCTATAAAATTCGTTATGCTCAGAATAAAAATTAGAGGATGAGTCTTATCCCCTTGAAAGAGAGCCCGTGCCTTGAATAAGAATTCTATAATACAAAAAAAAAGTTCATTCACATGTAGCAGTAGGTGTTAAAACTTTAAAACTGTCAACCACATAAACAGCAACATGAACACTGCCATCGGTACTTTTAACAAAACTTAAGAACCACGAAGTATGGTTTTCATTGGCAGCGAGTCTACCTGCAACATACAGTGAATTCTGTGTATTCCATAAACAGTTACGATATTTAACTGTTCAACACATAAATTTTATAGTAAAAATATAAATATTAGAATTTGGTATCTTTGTAAATACGCTATAAAATTATTTCTGCCCACAATAAAATTAGAGAGTATTGGTCTTATCGTCTGGAATAATGATTCTATAATAAAATGAAAAAGGGCATTTACATGTAGTGGTAGCGTTAAAACTTTAACTCTTACCAACAGAAACTAATCAACAATATAAACAGCAACACTGCCACTGGTACTTTTAACAAACCTTAAGAACCAAAAAGGATTATTTGTCTGTAAAAAAAATTCATGCAGAGGGTTTCACCTGAAAAAAAAAAAAAAACCTGCACAAGCCGTGCCAAAAAAAAAAAAAAATTCGTCCAAAATTGCCCTCCCCCCCCCCATCACTTTTCTAATGGTCCGTCCCTAACTATGACCTCGATATCACAAAACATTTTGGTCGTTTCCCCTCAAATTCGTTATATCGAGGTTTTCGATATAACGAACCCTCCATTTAACGAACAAATTTTGCGGTCCCCAGCGACTTCGTTAAATCGAGGTTCCGCTGTATTGTGAGTTTAGCTCGATATCTTCCATAATTACTGTGTGTGTGTGATCAAGGAATAAAACTGTTGCCAACCGCAGTAGTTAACAGATAAGGTTTAATTTTGGTCTACTAGAGCACCACCCAAATCAATCCGACAGAAAATCGAACTGGTGTACTAGAGACGATGAAAGTTTCAATGGAGGTACTTTTCACGAAAATCTGAGTTACTACTGCAACGTAATGACGTCATATCCCATTTTTTTTAAGTAAGACCCAATAACTTATCGTCAAGAATTAATTTTCGAAAAATGACGTCAGAATCTTCGACCTTACATAACTGGTGGTAGTTGTCAAACGATGGTGAAATTCTGAACTAATTTATGATCAGCGTTTTCGAACGTGTTTAAGTCGTCGATAAGCCAAGCGTATCAAAAAGTTTGTTTTTTCGAATGAAAACGATTTAGTTTGGAGAGTTGAAAATAAAACGAAAATGCTGATGTGGTCGAGAAACGCACTAGTGTCGTTGGGCCCTCAGAGTTAATGCTCTGCTTTCCAATTCACGAAGGTGTCCGCTTAATACAGGTTTGACTTAATTATCTCGAACTCCCAGGGAGATGACTTTTAGAATGCCGCAACTGACAAACTCCACGAATCATTTCCTACATAAACCGTGCACGAGTCAAAAGTTCTAGTCATTGCAGACCATATGACTTCAACCACTACAGGGGCTCTGTCCTGGTGTACCGGTTTACAAGGGAATAACCATTGTTCTTTCTTTGGTTAGCTCTTGTGTATTGTTTGGTCTTTTGTATCAGCTCTTGTGAACCGGTACACGAGGACAGAACCGCTACAGGCCACCATATCAAGGACGTTCGTCCTTACTGTTTCTGCGCATGCTTACTGCGCACGCAAATTCACACGCCACGCATCAAGGGCGCCCTAAGTAATAAAATAAACAATAACAGGGCATAGGGCCATTGCTATAGCTTTTCCTGGATTTCACGATTTTGGACGTTCAGTGACCCCTATTTTTTGGATCATTTTCTCTACTAATTTTCTACGTTTAGCGAAAAAATGAAGAAAATCTGTCGATCAGACGTTTGAATATTTTTGGAAAATGCACCATCGAATTCCATTCTTTTCAGCTCTTCGTATATTTGTGCAGAGTTTTGAAATGCCTCTCAGGGGGTTAAGTTTTGTACAAAATTTGGAATTATTTACGCAACAGAGCCACTTCTACAAAATATGACTAAGACCGTTTGCCTCCGTTGACTCCGCTTCGATATTCTGAATTAAGTGCGCCAATTTTTCAAAATTAGGGTACTTTGCCACGCGTTTTATCTCTGGAAAGAAGTAGGTGAGCCCCGTTTTTTGATATTTAATTTCTGACACAAATAACCCATTACCTGACTGCTGTAAAAATTTTGAAAAATCTATCGACTTCAAAAATTTTTGCGCGAACGTCCTTATATGGGATAATTTTAAAATTTAATTTTAACTGGGCGGTCGGTTATTCATTGTAAAATTAAGGACACATTGATTACGGATTTAAAACCAGCTTTAAATGACAATGTTGATAACGATCTTTACTACCTTTGTTTAAATATTCTTCAGCAGACTTGAAGATACCGTAAACATTCGAATGTAACAACTCTCGTTACTTTGACTGCTTTTAGGGGTTCATTACTTTCGGGGAGTCGTAACTTTGGAAGTACAAAAAGACGATGTGACGTTGATGCGAGTGAGCTCTTTTTCTGAAACAAGAGATAGAAATTCGAAACCACATTGGTAACAAATCAAGATAAAATTCGTCATACCAGTTTCAATGTTCTAACACATAGGGTGAACAAAAGGAGGACGAGTCACGGTTCCCAAGATGCTTTGCGCGAGAAATTGATCGATTACCGGAAACTCGAAGGAGCTCGAAGGTTGTATTGCAAATTTCGGTTGCCAAGTTAGAGGTCAGCAAGGTCGTCAAAGGTTGGTTTCTGTGTGGGATTTGAATATTTGATGTCTATTTGCTGTACGGATCGAATTTATTGTGTTAACAATATATTTTTGCACACGTCTTAGGTTAATATTTTGGAACTCATTTTACTTGCAAATGGCGTAATGGGTGAATGAGCTCGAACAATTCCGGTAAGTGAGCGTTATTATAATTACCTACGTTCAAACTGACTGTAGGAATAGTATCTTTAGAAATCAATGGCTGTGATTCAAACTTTGAACCTCGACGAACCTCGCGATATTTCCGTTTTTTGTGTCCATAAAGTTTGCCTTTTTTTCGCTTTCTCGCGCGAAGGACATGTGCTCTCATGGTGTGAATAGCCAATTACACCAGGGAAAATGTCAACTTTCGCTCGGTAAGCGACGATTTTAGCGATCGTATCTAATCCAGCGGTGGTAATTAGTATTTTTCTCGGTCTTCTAACAAATGTTGTTCCGTTTTAATATATTTTTTATTATTTTAGAATGCAATTCTCACTGCTGATGGATCAGAAAAACGTCCACATGTTGTGACGGGGCAAATTATATGCCAAAAAAGCCTAGAGAGAAAAGATTCGTGATCATAATGAAGCTGGTTCTTCTGAGGAGGTAGAACAGAGTCATGTTCAACGTGCATAACCTTTTCAGGGAAAAGGTTCAAGACCTTGGGATAAGGTACTTGTTATTTTACTTGTTCATTGAGTTATCCTCGTTTTCAATGTTGACATTCAATAAGCTTACAATTTAGAACTCTCACGGTCTGACATTTGCAGACGGCAACTACATTTAGGCCTAAAAAGAGCTTTGGTTAGCCTGAATTCCAGTCAGGCTAGCCTGAATAACACTCAGGTTAGCCTGTTTACGGTTAGCTTTGAGAATGGAAATGGGAAATGTGAGATTTAGTTGACAAGTCTAGTCTGCAGTCTGCAAATGTCAGACACCGATTATTTCATGTCCATGTTTTTCCGTTTTTTTTTTTTTTTTTTCCCAGCTTTATATTTCCTATTTCGTAATATTTAGATGGACCGTATATTGGTTGGGGATCTCATGACCCTTTTCTAGACCTCCCAATGCCTTATTTATAATATTTTTTTTGACACCCTAGCAGCAACATTCTAATATTATTATATTCTGAAGCTTATATCAATTACACAGATTACCAGTTGAAACCCAAATAGGATATCTTTGCACCTTCCTGCAATACTTTTTTTTTCAGTCTAACCCAGATTCGCTCCAGTTGCAAGAACGTTCAATTTATTACACATTTTAATAATTTTCTTGTGAGGTACATGTATGGTTTTCTTTCATAGGTGGATTATATTTCTGTAAACACTGAGGTGCTTAGTAAACAATTTGTCTTTAATCAATATCATTTTATATCTTGTAGAGAATTTTCAAAGAGGATGGATACAGATGTGCCATTTTACTATAATTTGGACATCTCTCATTTGATGAAAGACCAGATTATGATGCGGACTAAGATGATAATCACAGTCAACCCATTACGCCTGCACAAGCTAGGACTCAATCAAAGGGAAGACAGCTTCATCTTTCTGTTTGGAAGGACTTATCTCCCTGCTCGTCACCACCAAACAATTCTTCAGTTGTTCCACTGACCTAGAAATTATCTTGCTCCACCTCCCTGAAGTGGCTACCAAAATAAACATTCAGCAGTTTTCAGTTAAATATTAGTCTCTGTTTTTTTGCTCATTCAACCAGCAGCACATCAGCCTTGAAAGTGAACATTACTTTTATTTTGGGTTGAAAAATAAAATTATAGGTTCTTACTGTGTCTCTTTAGAGTGTCTATGACAATATTGCCAAACATGTATGGCGATTTTTGTAGTATTGAAAACTACTAAATTCTGATTACTGAAAATGTATACAATCTACTTAAATGTTGTAGAGTATGTATTCACACTTAAGTGTTGTCTAATAATGTCATGTCAAGGTTTCTGTAGGCCACTCAGAACTTGGCAAGGGGGAATGCCTGACCCAGTACTAAATTTTGAGGTTTCCGTTGATCTGCATCTGGGTTAACACAATGATATGTTACCCAAGTAGCAAGTTGTGATCTACACACACGTAGCCATGGTTAAATAGTCTTTTCAAACAAGGCAAGTTACCTGTATAATAATATCCTGTGGCACATGTATTTACAAAGTTCAAGCCAGAGAGGGGAATCATATGGGAGCAACCAGAGCTAATGGCACCACTTCTGGGAAATGACCTTATATTTATTTACCATTATCTTGTTCATCAAAGTAGGTTGTCATATATACATACCTATTTTTTTAATATATAGCGAGTAGCAAGGCTTTTAGCCAGATGGGTGTCCAGGCATCCTATGGACGGCCACTTATTGAAGAAAATCATTTATTTTTCATATGTTGCCTTATAAATTTTTCATTTGAGATGGCCCTATAGCGTATTTTGGACGGCCACTTTTCAAATCCTGGCTAAAAGCCTGGCGAGAAGTCGATACAAATTTACCCAAAACAATGTAATGGCTCTGAACTTTGCTACAGATCTGTTATTAAAAATGACTGTTAAAATGTTTTAGCTTCTCCAAAATGAATGTGCTCTTGGTATTGAAGATTTGTTTACTATTTGCTGGATTTGCAACTAACTAACCAGTTATTTTTAATTTGATTGTAGAGTGTTCTTGAAAGAAAATCAGTTCAATGGATTTTTTTCATTATTTACTGATAGTACGTGTACTGAGTGTTATAGTCCAATAGGTTTGTAATAACACTGGTGATTAACAACATATCGACACTACTGCAAACAGTGGGAATTCTGATTGGATAGTTCCACGGTACGATTACAGTATCAGACTAGATGACACAATGCTTGTTACTAATTATCATAAGCATTAAAATTTTCCAAGAGTAAAAGTTTCATTTGAAAAATAGTAACCAGAGATAAACCTCAATTTCGCAGCACTCACTTAAATTGGTTACTTTTGCATCTGTAATCTATGTTGTTGACTGGGTAGAATTTAGTTGAGAACACTTAGAATGATTGGCTCAAATAACTGCCCGAATAGGAGTTGGGCTGATCGCAGCCAACTGTCCCTCCAATTACTTCTTTGCAGATTGAATTATTGCAAAATTACAGCAGTTTATGCACCAATCAACAAATTTTGAAGAAATTATAATTGTTATGATCACGCCAAGAAAAAGCAACTGGTTGTCAAAACTTGAAATCCCGCATTCCCAGAATTCTTGTCTGTAAAAGTATTTAAAACCAGATCTCCTTAATGGAAGGGTTCCTTTAAAATCTCATATTGTGAACCTGGTTTCTCTCTTTTTTTGAAAAATTCAGAAATTAATCCCTAGTGAACCAATTGCCAATTCCAAAGGTCATTAGGTCGTTAAACTGCTTACACTTTGCTCATGCTTTCCACGGAAAATTAAATTAGGGCCGATTGAGAGCTGAGACACAAAAAAAACCTGTTCATCCAAGATGGATTTTTGGCACGCCAATCAGGGTTAATGGACATTATAGATTTGCAAAATGTAGTTTACAAATTAGGTGACCATTAATGCCATTTGTAAATTAGAAGTTTAAGCCCCATTTTTTTTTTAAACGTGGTTAATGAATCACCTGGTAGTCTGTATCATAGCTGTTCATCTAAAGTTGTTTACTAGTTTGTCTATCTTCCCAATTTAGGCCATTGTGCAAATAGCCTTAGGTCAATGCTCTAATGTAAAGGATCCGTTTTACCACATGGGTAATCATAGGGACACAGCTTCCCAGTATTTTTCCAACCATGCTCTCATGTGATTTTGGCATGCTATACTCGCTCAACAACTCCTTCAATCCCCAGTTAATAATCCCATTGTCTTCTGACCCTGTCTCAGTGGTAAGCTATTATTCAAGCTAGGCTGGTCTCTGCTTTATTGCTCTCCGCCCTCGATGCCTAAAACCACGGCAAATCTCGCCAGCCACCGTCCAAACCGCTGCCAACCTAACCGGACTGGTAGTTTAGCGCTGGCGCCGGACCATCCAAATGTCGGCCCAAGAATATGCCTGTTAACTACCACGCCATTCCTATGGAGGACTCTCCGCTTTTATGCTGTCCCAACGCCAGCTAAACCAAACCGGTTCCTCGTCGCGTGTTGATCCAACTCGCTCAACGGGACAGCGAACCCTCCGGCTACCACTTACTGCGGCCGCGGTTTCCTGACCAGTTAGGGCGATGATAGCATCCAAGGGAAGCCAAATGACTGGCCAACCTAAACTCTCGTTATACTAGGCTGAACCGGTCGTCCCGCCAGAAAATTAGAACCGGCTAAGCCTCCAACAACTCAGCCAACAATGACAGGCGCTCCAAGTCTCGTTTCCAGTCCACGAGCCTCGGTCGTCCCCACTCTTCGCCTGCGCGGCCTTTCAATGGCGGACAAGATGCGCGGACACGCTGCTCTGGACCTTGGCAATCCGGAAGAGTCGCTTCATACACAGAAATACAGACTCAGTGGTGGCCAGCCACCTTTCCAACAGCTAGATAGCGGGCTCATCACGAAACGGTCAGTACGTTGGACATTGCTAGCCTTCTCCCTTTTCCTCCCTCTTACGCCGGTCGCGTTAAATTCTAACTTAAAGCTACGGTGGGGAAAAACGATGGCCTTTACTATCCCAATCCCATCCCTGCCCAACGCCCCAAATCACTAGCATCCCCGATCGTTTGGCTTGATGCTTTCGCCATATATTCCTCTGTCATTCTGTATCCTACCCCTCCCGCGGGGTTGACTTTAATATCCTATCGGCAGCTGATCCGCGAAAATCAGCGAAAAAAAAATTCCCGGGTATGGCTTGGTACGTCTATGACGTAGAATTAGGCGCCGGGGCCTCCCACCAACCTCTCAAGGCAAAATGGGGGGAGCGAAGATGTCCAGCTTTACTTGATACGTTTCAGGTACACAAGTGCATCCTTGTAAGGTCCTGTAGCAGTAAGAGTGACCCACTGTACAGGATGGCTTTGCCCCCTCTCTCCCAGGTCCAAGGACACTACCCGGCCAAAACCATTGCTGACCTGTGCTACAATTTCAACAAAGGGGTCCCCTGTGCCGCACCCCTGCCCTACAGACATCAGCCCGTGCAACAAACATGGATGCTCCGGAGCCCACTCTGGAAAGGACCACCGTGATCTGTCAACTAAGGAAACCCAGCCCCAAAGTCAGTTAGCCGCTCTAAGCCATTCTCCCGAATCCGTACCTAATTACTTGTCAAGTGTCCCCCTCCACTCCTATTAATTTCATCTTTCTTTCATCTCCTGCACGGATCATCCTGACCGTCTCCCTTGTAGACAATCTCTTATACTGGTCTCACTCAAGGGTTTAGAATTGTTTTCAAGGTCTACGGTCCCCAAAGAATATTCTAACCTCCTGTCTGCCAGGGATAACCCTTCCATAATCAGCAAAAATATTCAAAAGAGGTGCAAAGTGGGCCATACAGATGGCCCTTCCTCTCCCCTCCCTTTCCCAACCTACAGGTCTATTACCATTGGGGTGGTTCCAAAGAAAACACTCCTCTGATGGGTACAATTTCCACCTTTCATATCCCAAACATCACCCAACAAAGTCAATGCCCATATCAGCCCAGTGTGATTCCTTACATAGATTAACAGTAGATAATGCCATCTCGATCATCCAGAACCTTGTTCAGGGGGTGTTTATGTGTAAGCTAGGACATAAGTCTGCCCTTTCCGCAACATTCCCCGTCCACCCATTAGACTGGAGAACTCTAGGCATGAAATGGGCAGGGCCATGTTTCTAATTCGACACGTTCTACCCGTGGCTTTACGGAGCGCTCCTTACCCTCTTTGACCAATTTTCCTGCATGCTTGAATGGGTTATTAAGACCAAAACTGGGTATTTCCTTATGCATCCCATATCCTGGATGACTTCTTTTTGTTACCAAGCCCCCCACGGTGTCCGTGAACTAATGTCTCACCAAGCTCTACCGCCCCCCTGTAACATACTCTGTATGTTTTACAGAGCGCTATCCCTCGTTGCCCGGGTTGTTAAAACCTTCCCTCCCAGACATTCACTTGAGTTTATGGGTGTTCTACTAGATTCCAACAAAATGGAAAGCTCGCCTCCCACTGGACAAGCTAACCAGGATCAAAGAGGCCTTGCATAAGTGGTCCTATAAGAATCTGCTACCTGAAAGACCTTCCAGTCCCTCGATTTGGTACCCTTCAGTTTGCCTGTAGGGTTGTCGGGTCCCATGCCGAGCCTTTCTGCAGCGCATCATTAGTTTAAACTAAGGGTATTTCTAACTCTAGATGTCACATCAAACTTAATACAGAATTCCGCAAGGGTTGCCATGTGGCTTGTCCTTTCTTGAACACTGGATGGGGTTAGCTTCTTCTTGGGGGACACTGTTTCTCTCTCCCAAGATCTTACAGTTATTTAATGATGCCTCCGGGTATCTTGGTGATGGTGGGTACCTTAATGGACAATGGTTTCAAACCACTGGCTCCCACAGCACTCCCCTTTAACCCTGTTACTGGGATGAGTATTGACTGGCAGAACCTTTTTGCTATTTATATGCATGCTTTATCATGGGGTCCCCACTAGGTCGGGAAAAGAAAACGCGTATTTGTTTCGGGTGTGCAACCTACCCGTTGAGCACCATTCATTAATTCAAAACGTTCCAAGTCTCCCGGATCATGATCTGGAATTCGCTCCATTACCGTTTTGTTTGACCTAGTACATAAACTTTACCTTCACACGCCAAAACTATATCCCAGGGCTGGGACAAAAAACTCTATAAAGCTGATTCTCTTCCCGTTTTCAGATGGGACTGCTTCCACTACATGGTTGCCCCAATGCCCACCCACTCCTTGTAATTCATCCATCCATCAGCAATGGCCATTTAACCAGCATCCGGTCTACCACACTTGGTGCCTCGCTTGCCTCTAATACCCATCGAGATATGGTGTGGTCAGAATCATTTATTACCTTTTGCCTCCGGCAAGGTATAAATCGGTCCCCTCCTCCCCTCTTCTCCCTGCATCCGAAATAACCTTAATTATTTTGCGCCCACCTGGCCAACAAACCATTATGCTAAAATACCAATCAAACTTTACCTGTTTGCACGTTAAGCCTCCATAGGCAACATAACTTCCCATTGAGATTATCCAAAATGTATCGCCTGCAAAGGTCCTCACTGGCCCATTAAACGATCCCAAAACGCCCCCAAATAAATCGCTACCCATAACTATTCAAATTTTGGATCAATTTACAATTAAAATCTAGCATCCCCAAAGTTTCAATGTGGACCACATCAGCTGTGGGCCCCGGCCTTCACCCTAGCATCTTTGGTTTTCTACGTGCAGGTGGAATTACTTGTAATAGCAAGTAGTTTCGACCCTACAGTCAATCTTTGTCTAAGAGATATACCTTTTATCCCTAACTTGAAATCCCCAACCACATGCTGTTTCCATTAGCAATCTAAACCGGACCCCTTTCGCAAGGCTGTACCTTGACTATAGAAAGGTCACCACCTCGATCTGTTTCTGTGATGGCTATGAGGGACTACCTGATTACAATGTAAAGCAGCTGCTACAGGCTGTTTACCTTTCGCCAAACGGCAAGTGGCTCGCCCGTGCCCCCCCTGACGAAGGAGCTTCGTTCTGCCACACTGCAAGGTTGTGGCATCGCTGTGCCGATCACTATTCACACACAGTTTCGAATTGGTGCAGCTACACCGCAGCCGGGGGCAGGTGTGCCTTCGTGTCTTATCAAGGGTATTGGGCAGACTGAGATCAGATTGTTATGAACGCTACATCAGAAACTCCTCAAAAAAAACTATTAGATGTCCCTAAGAAATTAGCCATTGATATCTCTAATGCGGTGTTTTAAGTCTACTATAAGATCTGGAGAGCCCTTTCAGCCTCTATTATGATGGAGTTTTGCAAAATTCTCCACACTAGCTTTCCCCATTTCCCAACACTAGTCCTTGAAACTTTCGCTTCCCAGCAGGCCATATTCACTGTCTGTTGTCATGGAACCATCCCTTTTTTTTCTCCTTAATGGACTCTGCAATGTAGCATACCATTAGTTCATGCCGCTTACACCCACAGGGCCGAAAGGGTCAACCTTTAGGTTAAACTTACACTATCTATGGTTTTATAAACTTAGTTGAATTCACTGCAGTATCAGTCATCATAACCCATTGTTGCGTTATTCACTGCGGATGGCAAACCTCCTATTTACTATGGAGGTCTGTCTTTATCTTTTCTTACTGGGGGTGGATTGTGTTCACCCCCTCCCCTCTCGGCTTAGAAGTGGGCTCGCACAATAGTGGCAGGAAGTGCAAACCTAGGCTGCACTTTTGCCCCACAGTAAGTGTATTGCCCACCCGTGGTAATAGGTTCCCGGAATCTTCCAGGATGGTGCCTCGTACCATCGGACCTATTGTTCTCCAGAGGGCACCCCTCCTTCTGGTCAAACCTATGTACCCCCTAACATAGGTTCCCCTAGAGACGCTGCTATCTAGGGGAGATAGGCTCGCTTTCCCTGCCTTTACCCATGTTTTGCCACTATTAATCAGTGTTTGTTTCTGTTTTCCTGCCTCTACCAGGCAAAAAAAGGGGGGAGGCGCCGCAAACGTTGTTACCAATATTAATTTCCTTTAGTGTGGCCGAGGAGCCAATTACCCTCGGTGGTACGGTTAGTCTCTGCCCCTCCCCCTATGGGGGGCGTGGTGTAACATATTAAACTGACAGTAGCAGTGTCTCATTA
>JAHPZR010003184.1:0-11591 GCA_019787425.1 Platygyra sinensis | reverse complement strand
CCCTACGCACTCCCTCCTCACCAAACAGCTCTCGGCTCGTCCCGCTCGCCCTAGACTACACTCGGCTATCTCGCCCTAAACCCAACAGAACCGGGAGACTGTTCGCAGGCTAGTTGGACTTATGACACGGAAGCAGGATTTTAAACATTCATTGCTAATTCATCCACAAAAGGAGAAGTAATGGGCCTACTGTAGATATGTGAAAGGGGGTTTAAGCTTGAAACTACATTTATATGAAAGGGTGACCCTTTTCTGAAAAAAAAAAAAGCAACAATAAAACAAACAAGCAAACAAACAAACAAAAACACTATACAAAAAGGAAAGTACAATGACCTTGGGGCAGGGCCTCGTTGTGTACAGCTTGGTTAGGCCCCTTCTCTCTCCACCTAGAAATAGTTACATGGAGAAATCTTATATTATTGTAGATGAAAACATCCTCTTCACATTGGGTTTAAATTCAAAAACAAAATATTGAACTTTCTTGGTACACTGAAGGCATAGCTGAGTATCATTTTCAGCCCTCCGTGGGATGGATGCTGAAATCTGTTTTAAATGATTCTTATACGGTGTAATGTGTGCAGCTAGCTAAAATCATATTAATCATGTTTGCGATATCGTTTGGTTATTTATTTATTCAACTTTGCTTAACAAATTAAAATACTTGTATTGCTGGTTTTCACATCACGCAAGTAAAATATAAAATCGCTGACTATTCAATAAATTGCGTCAAGATACTGAAATATCGCAGAAGAGTAATAAATAAACAATGTGCCAAAGTTTCGGGGATTTGCGATATTCCGAACTCGAGTTATTTGGCAAAGGGTATAACTGAAAATTATAGTGCTTAGTATGGAGACGCCATGTTGGAGTCCGTCTGAGGGATTCCAACATGGCGACCGGAAACTAGTGGAAACATCTGGAGCATACTCTGCCTCTCTCAAAACGTTTATTCTCTCTGTTAATCTTGAAAACATTCGCATGGGAACTTCTCTCAACATATTGGTTATTCAGAACTCGAAAACATAAGATGAATCGATATTTTCGTAAACGTAACACGTTACCCAGAAACAATGCCGATGTCACGCATTGTGAAAAAACCGTGTTCTATTTTCAAAACAAGGCGGTCTACCGAGCTAAAGAAAGGCCGACAGATATATGTTTAAAAAATGAATTTTACCTGATGAAGGTAAAAACTTAAAATTTTTAATTTTAGTTTTTCTCTGACGTCACGTGAAAACCAAGACTACATGAAATGTTTATTATTAGGCTAGGAGACCACAACAGCCTAGCCAATTACAGTGGATCCCTCGTAATATCTGTGTCCCACTTAAGTAAAATTCATCCACGGAGACCTAGGGGCGGTTAGATGTTTGCCCTATGTATTTCCTCTAGCCCCAACTAACCGCCCCTGGGTCTCCAAGGATGACTAAATTTGTGAAAAGAATATTCTTGATATTCTCAAACTGATTGTCTTGAAATAAACTATGAATGTCAAAACCATGTGACTTTCATAATTCAATACTCGAATGCTAACTTAAAGAAGCACCACAACCAAATTACTTTCACCCAAAATGCACTGCTGACTAATATTATACATATCACAACCAACAACTCTGTCTCAGTGTCAATTTGGGACTGGTGATTTTGGTGAAATCTCATTTAATGGCTTCCTTGTGCAACAGACTGTACAAATCATTTGACACTACATGTGCATGTAAGTTAATATAATAGTAATTATTTTCCAATGCAATGAAATTTAATTAATATATTTAATCTTAAAATCTATAACCAGTCTGTGTAAACAGCCTGTAATTTGATTTTTGTTTACTTGCCTAGTCACAGTGCGTGTACTACTAGAATGTGAACATTAAATGTAGGCTTTAAAAAAGTAACTGTATGAAGGCAATGTATCCACGACTTCTTCATAGTTTCCATTGATTTTTATTGGTATGATTTACGGTACCAGATTTTAATCCCTGACAAAAAAAAGAACCACCTAGTGCGCGCAGTTACCACATCCGAAGTACAACCATAACTAAAAATAACTTTAGAGGGACTGCCTTGCCAACACGAAACTCTATGTGGTGTAAATTTTATATATATATGCCGTTCATCATATCGTCTGCACCAATTACCGAAGGCTGACTATTTTAGAGTGCCAAAGACTAAAGTATCAGTAAATCATTTTCCACATTTTTAGCAGGTAGATCTGAGAAGTTTTGAGCGGATATGCAATTAAACTTTAGAATAAGTCCTTGTCCACACTAAATGCACGGAGACTTCAGTCTTAGAGTGTCCTCACCAAGCCAGAGAAAATTTAAAATTGCAACCATCACCGGTAATTTTTTTTTATTTGAGGAAATCTTTCGCAGGGAAATTAAATTATTATCTTAACTACATCCACACGAAAACGAAAAGGAAGTGTTTTTAAATACCTTCTGGTACTTTTTTTTTTCGTGACGGATTAATGAGGACGGTAGGATGTGATGATTCCTTGTCTTTTTTAGATTTTTAGAAGTTAAAGATTGTATGTTCACATCTGCCCACGTGCGACGTTATTATTCTTAACAAGGATCGAGGTCAAGGATTAAGTCCTACCAATGATAACTGTGAACAGAAGGTAAGATAACTTAATTGTTTTACTTTAAAACATGCTATAGAGGTCACGAGTAGCTATGCAGGAAAGAAAAATTCTCAACCTTTGTCAGGAAAAAAAGGTATATAATAACTAATTTCAAAATTGCAACTTTGAGGTTGTGTGGATTATTAATTTCTTGGCTACACGGCATTCATGCTTTTTTTTGTCTCGAGAACTGCGAGACTCGCCCCCAAAATTACATCTTGCAGGTTATGCTATTTGTATTCACCCTCGCTATTTATTTATTTATCATCACCCGAGCATCCTGCTGACCACCATTGCTGGATTAGCAAACTATAAGCAATTATCTTAATTAAAAATTAAGGCGGGGGGCTCACATAAAATTGTGTAAAAAAATAGTTTTTTTTTTCCGTTGGAATTCGAATTTTAAGGTATTGAAGTTTTATTCTGAAAATTGCTATTACGTGTAAGTTCATGGCTCGTTCCAAACGAGTTATTTTCGCCATTGAGAAAAAAACAATATCTTGGCAACGATTTGTCCGATATTATGAACTGAAAATTTCATAATTTGTCTTTCTATGTAAGGTCTGTGTTTTAAGCATCAAACTTTTTTTTTTATCTAGTGTATTTTGTCCAAATTATGCATTAAAACGTGTTAATCAAGCTAGTTTTGACTGAGATATAGCGGTTTAAAAGCATCAAAATTAACAAAGAAAAGTATGGCCATCCGGACGCTTTGTCAGACAGCGTCCGGATGGCCCAACATTTCTTAGTAAATTTTGACATTTTCCAATGGCTGTATCTTGCTTACTATTGGGTCAGTGTTTACACCAAACTTGGGAATTTTGTAAAGCTTGGTCTGAAATTTATGACTATGTGGATCAATAGTTGCTAATCCCATAATTTATTTTACAGACTCGTACCTTGTCCTTTACCGTTTGAAATCAGGCAATATCAATGTTTGTTTGTGCCATGCTGAGTGCCATAATTTTGGATCAGTATTCTCTATTGTTTTATAATTCCTAGGCAGCATATTTTGTCGTGTTTTACCGAAGAGGGTATGGGGTAGTTAAAAGTCCTTTTATTGGCAGTATATTTAAATAGAAATTGAATCATTATAAAAAAAGGCCAAACAAACATACAAATAACCTTTTTTTATGCACATTTGATTTCGGTGAATATGTATTAGGGGATTATCTTGGGTGGTAAGTAAAATTTAATCAGCAGTATAGGGCACTTATATTCAGACAAAAAAAAAACCCGACTGATCCAAAGGAAAGAAAGAAATTGTTTATTTCCATAAACACGGTGGCGACTTTGAAATTTCTATTATTATCAAATGGACCTGAGGCGACGGCCTAGTTTTCTTTAGTTTTCATCGTGGTCAGCGGTAACGTCCATAAAAAGTGGTAAGTACTTCATGTAAACTTTATTATAGTGTATTTATCCCTTATTATAGTATATTATACTTTATAATAAGGGATACATGAAGAACTTTGGAAAAACGTGGCTGAAAGGGCAGCAGTCAATAGGGAACTTAAGCACCGACGTTTAAGAGGCGACGGCGACGTCTTTAGCCGAGGGAAGCCTGGTGTAGAGGCCGCCGTCGATACAATCGAGTCAAGAAGGTTAAGCAAAAGAGGTTTTCACGACGGCAACGTCTTCGAAACTTTCATCAAAACCGTCTAAGAAATCGCTGCTACTACAATTCTTTGGAAAAGAAAAAAATAGAGACACGGAATTCTTAGTCTGGGAGGAGATCAATTAATCCCAGAAATTCAGCACATTATTTTTTAAGACGAAATCCGATAGAAGATGGAGCAATTTCAGGTTTTAGTGGACAAAAATCTGTACCAGAGTAAGTTTAAATATTTTACAGTCATTTTTACATTCTTTTAAAGCTAAATACACAAATAATTGCCCGAAATAACTCCGAAAAATAATTTCCCACGGGAACGAGAGAAAATAGATTTCAAAGTTCAGTGATTTTGTGGAAACACAGGCAAAATTCCATCATCAATTTCATTTCACCAAAACTTTTAAGCGTTTCATACGAACTTCAACATTCGTTTTCGACGTTTGGTGTTGCTAGAAATGAATTGTTTTGAGAAGATAATTAAAAGAGCCCTACAGAAGTTTGCAATACAATGTAAATAATCTTGGTACAAGATTTTTGTCCACTTGTTACTCCAACGTCTGGCGGATTCCGTCTTAAAACGTCTACAACGCAGAATGTTCAGCAGAGGTCTGGGATGGACGAGCTAATGTTCATCCTCTCCTGGATTGAAGACTGCAGGTACCACGGTCTAAACTACCTTTCGTGGACGAAACAACTCACTGGTAATCATTACAATGTCAAAAAGTAAATAACCATCGATACTCAAAATTTTATTTGAACAATCATAACTGAGACCACGATCACCGATTTTCGGGTTATCATGAAGCGTAAGAGCTGTTGATAAGCTGGAAGTACAATTCATGCAAGCAAACACTATAAATTAGATAATAAACAACACGCTTTCAGCACTTACTGTTGTTTCTTTCAAGCAATCTCCATGGTATGGTCAAAAAGTCTCGAAAAATAAGAAATATTCAACTAACCGCTAACACAACGTCCAAAATGATAGAATAGTACCTTAAGCATCGGATACGGGCAAAAATATCAGTGCAGAATGACATAAAAACACGAAGGATTAAGGTAAGGACCATAGTCTGTGTTACACCCATTAAGCTGACTTGCAGTGTTCTTTCCCCGCTTTTCGTATGCGGATTGGTTACTCATATCCTGCTCTTCATTTTCATGGGTGGTATTGAAATGTTGTGGATCTCTATTGCTATGGGATTGACTCTCCAGCAAGTTAATTCCTGGTGTGCTATTTAATTCGGACTGTTCATTGTGGACGGGAGGAGATCTTCGCATTTGTGGATAGCTTCCCTTTGTTGTCATATATTTTTGTTCATTTTCATGCAATACAGTTCGGTTTCTATGCGTTGTACTGACATCAGGAGCGTGTTGATCTATATTGTTATGGAATTGATCCTCCTTTCTGTTTATGTCTGAAGCACTATCTAATTGGGCCTGTTCCTCTTGGGCTGGGGAGAGACAACTGTGTTCTATATTAGGTCGAACCAAAATTGTTTCATCCCGACATTCGTCGGCCAAACACACGTAATGCTCTTCAGCTCCCTCTGCGAAGTGACCTAGATAAAAAGTTGCAGTTGGGCTGCTATTCATAGGGGAAATTCTCTGCGTAGCCATTTTACCCAGTGTAGAATAGATAACAATTTGTATATTAAATACATCAGCTGCTGCTTGGAGGGTTATGTGATCACCGTATGTTCCATCGCGCGCCATTAATCCCAGATATTGGTCCTAAGATGTGCCAGCGAATAATTCCATGGGAGTACCATCTGGAGAATTTGGATGTGACTCCAGGTATGAGATGATCTCTTCTCTCAATGTTTCTGCCGAGCGGAAGATGCTAATGTTTGCAAGCTCGTGACATATAGCAGAAAATTGGCAGTTGCCGTGTTTTGTTGGGTCTTAGCTAATTGAAAAATTAATATCAGACTGCATGCATGTTAGTTAATTTCTCCCTACGATTTGAGTAAGGAATCAAATAGTTCTTTCTGTGCATTTTCTTGTTACTCTGACATGCAAGCTTCCTCTTCCTCTTTTCTTTGTCCATTGTCGGACTTGTTATGTCATTAACGGAGATCCATTTAATAAGAGTCTTGGAGGAACTAGGCGGGTATTTAAATTGAACCTTGTACTTACATTGTTCATCATCAGAGAGGTCAACTCTGATATGCCTATCTATATGAACAGAACAAATGCTGGAAAAAATCAAATGCCCCGAGCGGGATTCGAACCCACGACCCACGACACCCCGATCTCATGAAAGGTGCTCTAACCACTGAGCTACCGGGGCAACCACAGTGGAGTGAGTCGAATATTGGCTACAAAGGAACATCGATTACCAGACATTTGCTCCCAGGCCTCTCGGACTGGGAATTACTTCTGTTGATCGTCGAGACGAAAGCTCATCGGACCAGATGTTAAGTAGAACCTTACACATTATGTAACATGGCATATTTCGAACATATTGTTCATCATCAGAGAGGTCAACTCTGATATGCCTATCTATATGAACAGAACAAATGCTGGAAAAAATCAAATGCCCCGAGCGGGATTCGAACCCACGACCCACGACACCCCGATCTCATGAAAGGTGCTCTAACCACTGAGCTACCGGGGCAACCACAGTGGAGTGAGTCGAATATTGGCTACAAAGGAACATCGATTACCAGACATTTGCTCCCAGGCCTCTCGGACTGGGAATTACTTCTGTTGATCGTCGAGACGAAAGCTCATCGGACCAGATGTTAAGTAGAACCTTACACATTATGTAACATGGCATATTTCGAACATATTGTTCATCATCAGAGAGGTCAACTCTTTCAGCTCCCTCAACAGAAGTAATTCCCAGTCCGAGAGGCCTGGGAGCAAATGTCTGGTAATCGATGTTCCTTTGTAGCCAATATTCGACTCACTCCACTGTGGTTGCCCCGGTAGCTCAGTGGTTAGAGCACCTTTCATGAGATCGGGGTGTCGTGGGTCGTGGGTTCGAATCCCGCTCGGGGCATTTGATTTTTTCCAGCATTTGTTCTGTTCATATAGATAGGCATATCAGAGTTGACCTCTCTGATGATGAACAATATGTTCGAAATATGCCATGTTACATAATGTTGTACTTACATGTTTTTAACTTCCTGCTGAGTATTTTAGCCGTTAAGATAGATCTCATACTACTTATTTTTTCTTCGCTGAAGGGTAGCGAATTAGCTCTTTTTCATCAATATTATAAACTGAAGGCGGATTGTTTCTCAGTCCTTTTCGGATCATACGGTTTTCACATCTTCTACTTGCCGCGGAAGCAGCCTGGCGTATTCGTTTAACTTGTAACTCGTGGGAATCGTAATCTTTAGGTCGCGCCGATATCATTTCCTCATACGCTTCCCCCTCAATATTCCATTCTTGTGCAGTCGACGCTCCTGATATTTTGTCTTTCCTATAAGGCTTGCGTCCATAATAAACTTCAAATGGACATTTCCAAGAAAGCTCCTCCTTAACTTCTTGATTTAAGGTTCTTGCGCACTCAGGCAAACATTTTGCCCAGTTCACTCCCGTTTTCCGCATAGTTAAAAGATCGTACGTAATCTTTTTCTTAAATGATCTGTGGGCCCATTCAATTTTTCCCTGTGACTATGGGTAGTATGGACGTTCCTTAATTACATTTATTCCAAGCTTCTTACAGAGTTTATTGACAGCACCGTCGAATTCTCGCCCCTGGTCGTGCTGAAGGACACGAGGAGGCCCATGCTCTTTGTAAATTGTTGATAGCGCCGCTGCAATTGGGCCACTTTTCTTTCCTTCCAGTGGAATAAACCAATGGTAGCGGCTAAATACATCCATAAGAGAAAGTACATACCTGAATACTTTTCCATTCCACTTAAGGTGCATGGCTCGATGGGATTTTTTAGTGACGATACCGTTCAACTTTGAACGACTAGAGCACCACCATTATTAATCCAACAGAAAATCAAACGTTAGTGGTGTGCTAGGGAAAGATGAAAGTTTCAAATGGGGTACATTTCATCAAGATCTGAGTTACCATAGCAACGAAATGACGCCATGCCCTATTTTACTTAAGACCGCGCCCTTACCAAACCAAACACTATTTTAAATGCATTTAAATACTATTTGAAAAACTGTTTTTAACGTATTTTATAAAATAGATTAAAAATAGGGCGAAAAATGTATTTTTAAGGTATCTTTCGACTGATTTTAAAGGTGTGTAAACCTGTTTAAAACACTATTGAAACAAAGTTTGAAATGTATTTTGAAAAGCGTTTTAAAAATATACTTTAAATTCCAAACCTCAAACTCCTCTCCTAAGTTTAAAAATATAATTAAAATAGTCTGTAACTACTTTAAAAATCTCTCGAGGAACACAGCATTCAGAATAAAAACAGGATACAAATAGTGATTAAAACAGCTTTTAATCTCCAAGACTATTTTTAAAGTAGTTTTAATGACAATTTTAAAAGTATTTTGTACAAAATAGATCTAAAATAGGTGCAAAATTATATTTTTAACATATTTTTCAACTGATTTTAAAGGTGTTAAAACCTGTTTAAAACACTATTGAAATCCATCGTCTCAAAATATATTTCAATAGTACTTTAAACAGTTTAAAAATCAAAGTGGATCATATATGAAAAAATATCTCAAATACAATGTAAATACATCAAAATAGCTTTAAAATAGTCTAGAAATGGCATACAGTAATATAGTATAAACAGCATAAAAATAGTACAAAATAGTATACAAACAGTATGAAAATACAGTAAAAATAGTATTAAAATAGGATAAAACTACTGTGAAAATAGTTCAAAAATAGTATCAAAACAGCATAAAAATAGTGCTACAAAATCTTAAACTTAACTTTGTTCTAGCTGTGTGCAACACATGACATGGCAGAAGTCAGTGTACACTGTACGGTAAACTCAAGCTTGAGGGTGGTACATGCACTTGGCCCTACTCGTATAATAAATGCACTGTACTGTAGCTCTATGCCAACTGTATCTCTCATGAAAAGCTGTAAAAATAATAAGACTGGAGCCTGTGATATTTTCTCAACATGAAAGGGGTCAAAGGAACCTATGTATCACTGCCAAAAGATTCATATCACTTATTTTTAAAGTTGGAAATTGAGGCTAAGGGTCCATTACTTGGTATAAAACATCTTCCGTACCACTCAAAGGAACCTGATGTATCACTGCCAAAAGATTCATATCACTTATTTTTAAAGTTGGAAATTGAGGCTAAGGGTCCATTACTTGGTATAAAACATCTTCCGTACCACTCATTGCAACACAAAATAAAGGCAATTTAAATGACTGTATGCTACAGTGTGTGTCTGTACAGTACATGGGAAAATATACACATGCCTGCAGAACATGCAGCAATCACTCCTAATCAACAGAACCCTTGACCAATTTAGAGGGTATAACTTCATTACATAGACTTTTGTACATTTAGTAGGTGATAATCATGTTCTGCAAAGGTTTTATACATCTTTCCTCACATCGTCTGAACCTACAATATTATTTTTGCAGGGTTTTAAAACTTTTAAACCCCTGCATCATAATTTTATGTGATCCATATGTCACAGCTGCAAGAACCAATTTGTTGCATGAACTTGTCTCATTTACATGTACAACATGTGCATGTGGCAATTAAAGCTGTGCCATCTTATTGGGCCTACAGATGTTCAAAATCTTGGGCACAGTAGACATTAATTTGATAAATAACATGCAAAACTCATATGACTATCATAAAAATAACCGTATATTGCAGAAGTAACTTATCTATTTGCAGTAGTGTTATCTATATTCCTTAGCTTGATATTATTGTTGCTTGAGCTGATTAACTTGGTTAACTAAGACAGTTGGTGTGAAACCATCTTTTCAACAGTAGACTTTCACAGGCATAGGGAAAATATTCACTTACTGTTAGTGAGAAGTAGACTACAGGTAAGTACATGACTTTTGTACCTCTTTCACTATCAGAAAAAAATGTTGATTTTCTTTCGCATCATGCATGACGGCAGACTAAGCCAAAGAGGGAATACATGTACTCAAGTATTAGCAGGCACGACAGAAAAAAACCCGTTAACTTTGCTTAAGTTTGGTGGTTTGGTTGAGTGGACAAGAAAACTTAGCCTGAGCAGTGTTAGACTTTTCTTTACATGACCCCTGGTTGCTTTTTACCCCAGGTTGAATCACTGCAGAGAGTGCTAAAAATAAACACTTTACACTAACCCGGGTTGTCAGTCTGCAACAGTGTGTGGTTTGCTTCAAGCCTGATCTGGGCCGGCCTTTCTACCAATGAAAAACTGAAAACATGGGCTAGAAAGATGACAAACAAAAACCTACAAAGTACAACGGGATGGTGGGAGGTCCTGATGTAAAAAAAAAACACACACACAAAAAAAACAAAACAAAACAAGAAACAACATGGTTGTTTGACTTTAAGTACCAAGCCAGGTTAGCTTTTGGTCCACTGTTTACATGTAAGAATTGAAGAAATTTCAACCCTTCTCACCCGGTCAACCCAATACTTGACAAGGGTATAATATAACCCAGCAAGGGGGGCTGACCCAGCTTTACTATTTTTTCATGTAAACGTGTAAAAACCTTGGTCGCAAAAGGGTTACCTGCCATGGCGATTCAACCCAGGGTAAAAAGCAACCCAGGGTTGTATAAACAGGGCCCTAAGCTGCGTTCCTTTGGGGTGATCTGGAACAGGATCAGTGATCTAAGATCTGTCTGGATCATGGTGCATCAAAGGAACCGGCGAATCCATAACCAGAGTGGATTCACCGGTTTCTTTGATGCACCACGATCCAGACAGATCTTGGATCACTGATCCGGATCCGGATCACCCCAAAGGAATGCACCCTTAGTAATAATTAAGATGTCCTGCAAGATGAGCAAAACAATGAGTTGAAAGCATGGATAAATTTACATGTAAACTCCAAGCATAAATGTAGTACCTTGTATTTATTGTTCACAATGAATGGTTTAAAGTGCTCTAAGCTCTGCAAGAAACATTTTTTTTGGGAAATAAATTTATAGAATGCCTGTTTGGGCTTATGGCCCCTGTTTTAAGAGTTATTTATCTAATGAATTTGACCGGCCAGAAACGATACTTGACCAAGCTGAAATGAATTTGGCTGCTCATGGTGTCCGGAGACTCTCTGGAAATTATTTTGAGTCCTGTACAGTGTATTTAATATGTGATACTAGTATAATTATGTAAAAGTTAACAAACATTATCCCACCAAGCTGTAAAGTCCATTCACTTCTAACAAGTACTTTCACTGATGTTGCACAACTGTAGTAGCTACATACATAGAGCTTCCTT